>CAWUFW010024637.1:0-57207 GCA_963921515.1 Calotriton arnoldi | reverse complement strand
TCGTTCGACTCCAACGGTGTCAGTAGGGATGCCCGGCTTCAAGCCATGCGACGCCTGTGGTCGAATGATGTTGATCACGGACCCGCATCAAGATTGTCTCTACTGCCTCGGGCGCGACCACGACCCCAAGTCGTGCCCCGACTGTCGGGCCTTGCATCCGAAGGCTTTGCGAGAGCGGTCTCGAAAGCTCCTCGAGGTCCGGCAGTCGGCTCCGCGCCAATCCAAGCCCCGGTCACGAGAGAGGTCGAGGGGCCGGTCGCGGAGTCCTCATCGTTCTTCGGGGTCCAAGTCTTCGCACTCCTCCGGTAAGTCGAAGCACAAGAAGTCGAAGAAACGTCATCGCTCGACGACTTCCCCTCGCTGGTCGCGCGACTCGGCTCAGGGTCCCGACGGCACCGTCCCCGCGGCTCCGGGAGTGCCTGTGGAGCCGCCGCCGCATTACCCGCCCTACCCGGGTTCGGCGGCGACTCCGGCCGAAATACAGGAGTTCCTGTCGGCCATGGCCCGCCTCTTCGGGCCTCAAGGTCCCCCCGGTGCGCCTTCGGGCCCCGCGGGCCCTAGTGGGGTTCCTCCTGCAGCTCCGCCGGCGGCTCCGACGCCGCCAGCAACACCGGCTCCGGCTCCGGTGCTGCCGCAACCCCGGTCGACGCCCGTTGACCTGACAACACCTCCACCGGCGTCTCCTTCCCCGGTGCCGTTCGCGACGCCGCCCGGGGCTCCGGGCGGCGTCGTCCCCAGGTTCTCTCCGGATCCGGACTCGGCGCCGGACCGACGTCGATCGGCTCCGGTGCCGCTGGGACCTTGGGTCCCACGTGTCCCTCCTCCTTACATTGACCCTGATTTGGAGGACGAAGAGAACTGGGAGGGGTCTGAGGACCCTCTCACTGCCCAATGTGAGTATGATCAGGACTGGGCTGAGGAACTTGGGGATGCCAGTGGTCTGGACACCTCTCCTGACATTGGCATGCTGTCTCCTCCTTCCGTGGCAACGGAGGAGGGAGCAAACTTGGCTACGGTGTTGCGTAGGGCAGCTGAGGTTCTACACCTCAAGTTACCTACTGTGGCTGTCAGGACTAACATCCTGACGGAAGTGCTTCAGCCGGCGGCTACCTCCTCTGAGCCACTGCTGCCGTTCAACGACGCACTTTCGGACGTTCTTTGGGCACCTGGTCCAAGCCCACCACAGGGGCTCCTGTGGATAGGAACGTAGCCCGACGCCATCGCCCTGCTCCAGGCGACCCCCTGTTCCTTTCCCAACACCCCACCCCTGAGAGCTTGGTTGTCCAAGCCTCTGCCTCTCAAAGCGCCTTCCCTACCGCTCCCCCGGATAGGGAATCCTAAAAACTGGATCAATTTGGGAAGAAAGTTTTTTCTTCCACCAGTGCTGGCTTGAGGTCTGTCAACACCACTTGCCTTTTGGGCCGATATACCCACTCCTTGTGGGATTCGGTGGCGCAGGTCCTGCCCCAGTGTCCTGAGGAGGCCCAGGCACTGCTTTCCCGCGCCATTGCGGAAGGAAGAGATGCGGCGAAATATACGATCCGATGTGGCCTTGATACCGCCGACTCGCTAGGCAGATCGCTTGCGACGACAGTGGCGCTGCGCCGTCACGCCTGGCTGAGGACCACTGGTTTCTCGGGTGATGTCCAAAACACACTTATGGACATGCCCTTTGATGGTGTCGGCCTTTTCGGCAACAAAGCAGACCATGCGCTAGAGCGCTTTAAGGACTCGCGGGCTACAGCCAAGTCCCTGGGCCTTTCTGCTGTGCGCCCTCCGCAACAGTCTGCTTTTCGCCCCTTTCGTGGCCACGGAAGGGGCGCCCAGTCACGTCCGCTGCCCAGCCACCGGCCCGCGCAGCAGGCGCCTACGCGTGGCCGAGGACGTGGCTCCCGCCGAGGCGGGCCGGGTAACCAGCGTGCGGGTCAGGCCACCACCTCCGCGGCCTCCAAGCCCTCCTAGTCCATCCTTTCAGGACCACAGCACGCCAGTGGGGGGCAGGGTTCGCCATCACCTTCACCACTGGCGTGCCATCACATCGGACAAGTGGGTCTTGGACATTGTCCGAAGGGGCTACTCCCTCCCTTCGAGACTACCCCCCAGCCATGCCACCTCAATACCACCGCATGTCGGGGGATCATTTAGTACTTCTTCAAAAGGAAGTTGCGGCCCTCTTGGCCAAGGGGGCCATCGAGCGCGTTTCGACCCCAGAAGTAGGGCGTGGTTGTTACTCCCACTACTTTCTGGTGCCCAAAAAGGACAAGGAGGACATGCGTCCTATCTTGGACCTCCGGAACGTCAATCGCTTCCTCCGGAAGGAGAAGTTCAAGATGCTCACCCTAGCTCAGGTCTTGACTGCCCTCGACCCTGGAGACTGGATGGTAGCGTTGGACTTGCAGGACTCATATTTTCACATCCCCGTCCTGCCGGCCCACCGGCGTTACCTGCGGTTCACGGTAGGCCTCGAGCATTTTCAGTTCACCGTGCTCCCCTTTGGCCTTACCAGCGCCCCTCGGGTGTTCACGAAAGTGATGGCGGTGGTCGCAGCTCATCTGCGCCGGGCAGGGGTTCCGGTCTTCCCCTACCTCGACGACTGGTTGCTGAAGGCGGGCTCGTCCCAGGCAGTCGTCTCCCACCTCCAGACTACGGCCGAACTCCTGCACTCGCTGGGGTTCTCCATCAACGTGCCGAAGTCGCACCTGATTCCTTCTCCACAGCTCCTTTTCATCGGAGCAGTTCTGGACACGACGCAGTTTCGGGCCTGTCCTCCCGAACGGCGAGTCCGGGATATTCAGGCTATGATTCCGATCTTTCAGCCTCTATCCTGGGTTTCGGTACGGATGACCCTGAGGCTGCTGGGCCTCATGGCCTCCTGCATCCTGCTAGTCGATCATGCCAGATGGCATATGCGGGCTCTGCAGTGGGTCCTGAAGTTCCAGTGGGCGCAGCATCAGGGGAACCTGTCCGATTGCGTCCAGATCTCGGAGGGGACTGCAAGACAGTTGCAGTGGTGGCTCTCGAACCGGCAATGGGTCATGGGCAGATCCCTCTCCCTTCCCCAGCCAGAGCACACAGTTGTGACGGACGCGTCCCTTCTGGGATGGGGCGGTCACATGGGAGAGGCGGAGATCAGAGGCCTCTGGTCTCCGGCGGAGTCCCGGCTCCATATCAACCTTCTGGAGCTCCGGGCGATCCGACTTGCACTCAAGGCATTCCTTCCCTCTGTCAAAGGGAAGGTGGTGCAGGTGTTCACAGACAACACCACCGCCATGTGGTACTGCAACAAACAGGGCGGGGTGGGGTCGTGGACCCTATGTCAGGAGGCTCTGCGTCTCTGGACATGGCTGGAACATCAGGGCATATTCCTGATGGTTCAACACCTGGCAGGTTCCCTGAACGCCAGGGCGGACGAACTCAGCCGCAGGTGCATGATGGATCACGAATGGCGTCTTCACTCGGAGGTGGCGCAAGGACTCTTTCTACAGTGGGGAGAGCCTTGGTTAGATCTATTCGCCACCGAAGAGAACGCGCAATGTCATCAGTTCTGCGCGTTGGAATTTCCAAGGCGGCACTCGCTCGGCGACGCTTTTCGACGCGAGTGGAGTTGCGGTCTGTTGTACGCTTTTCCGCCTATACCACTTCTACCCAGAGTGTTGAAGAAGATTTGGCGCGACCGGGCCCAAGCCATTCTTGTGGCTCCGGACGGGGCTCGAAGAGTTTGGTATCCCGAGCTACTCAGTATGAGCGTCGATCCCCCGATCCGTCTGCCTCTTCGGGAGGATCTTCTGTCGCAGCAGCAGGGGACGGTCCTCCACCCGAACCTGTCCAGTCTCCACCTCCTTGCGTGGAGATTGAGCGGCGGCAGTTGATTCCTTTCGACTTGCCTCCCGAAGTTTGTGATGTGATTCTGGCAGCCAGGCGTCCCTCCACTAAGGTGGTATACGCCTGTAGGTGGAACAAGTTTGTGGCATGGTGCACAGCAAAGGCTGTGAATCTCCTTTCTGCCCCTCTTTCTGAGGTTCTTCTGTTCCTTCTTTCTCTGGCCCGACAGGGTTCTGCCCTGGGTACCATCAAGGGCTATCTTTGTGCAATATCGGCCTTCCTCAGGCTTCCTGATCAGCCCTCCCTTTTCAAGTCCCCTGTTGTGAACAGGTTTCTTAAAGGCATTACACACCTTTTCCCTCCTGTTCCTTTTGTGATGCCTCAGTGGGACTTGAACTTGGTTCTTACCTTTTTAATGTGCGCTCCCTTTGAGCCTCTACATAACTGTCCTCTTCGTCTTCTCACTCTGAAGACAGCTTTTCTGGTGGCCATCACCTCCGCTCGGCGGGTGAGTGAGCTCCAGGCTCTTTCGTGCAAACCTCCCTTTCTGTCTGTCCATCCAGACAAGGTTGTTCTTAGGACGCGTCCGTCCTTCTTGCCAAAGGTGGTTACTGCCTTCCACATTGGGCAGACCATCACTTTGCCCACCTTCTTTCCGCCTCCGCATCCTTCCAGAGAGGAAGAGAGGCTCCACCGTCTGGACCCAAAACGTGCGCTTTCCTTTTACCTCAACCGCACACAACAGTTCCGGGTGGATGACCAGCTTTTGTTGGCTACGTGGGCGCCAAAAAGGTCGGGCGGTACACAAGAGGACCATCTCCCGCTGGGTGATCTTGTTTATCAAAGCCTGCTATTCTTTGGCTAAGAAGGAGCCCCCTGTTGGGCTACGTGCCCATTCTACCAGGGCAACAGCTGCTACCACGGCTTTAGGCCGGGGTGTTCCGCTACAGGATATATGTCAGGCAGCTACGTGGGCCTCACTGCACACGTTTACCAAGCATTCCTGCCTTGACAGCCAGGTCCGGAGGGATGGCTTCTTTGGCTGTTCTGTCCTCCGTGACTTCCTTGTCTGAATCTGTTCGCAGACCCACCACCGGGGTTGGTATTGCTGGGGTATCTATTCTAAGGTAAGGAATCTGTCACTAACGTGTCTCTTTCAGATGCACAAGTTACTAACTTGTGTAACGATATATCTGTAAGAGACAGTAGTTAGTGACAGATTCCTTACCGCCCCACCCATCCTCCCCGTTCTGCGAACTGATTTCTAGGGTTAAGGACATCACTTTCAGGGCCCTAGTATTTTTTCAGACACCAATGTCAGCTTCTTGCATGGCTCTGCGTTCCTGGCGCGGAAAGTCGTGTACAGAACTGACGTCAGCACGCATGGGCGGCGTCTAAGTACTGGCCGCGACGTCATCCCGGCGATCCCGACGACGGACGCGGAGCCACACTACGCCGCCTACCGACGCGCAAGGGTACTGCTACGCAAAACTTTCCGGATCCAGCCTGACGCCTGGGGATATTGTAAGGTAAGAAATCTGTCACTAACTACTGTCTCTTACAGATATATCGTTACACAGGTGGTTCTTAACATGATGAAGCGACGTACAGTGGGCTTCAAAAGCTCCTTCTCTTCCCTAGCCATTGACTGCTGTGCAAAGAAGGCCACCTTTATATTATTCAGGTCCTTCTTGTTGGCCAGGTCAGGATTAGAGAAGAGGTCTCCTCTCCCCATGCTCGAGAGACATTCCTTGGTGTATTTAAGCCACTGAACTCGGGAGGCATGATCAAGAGCCAGACAGTTCTTTAAAATCATTTTGTTTAGCGATGACCCCTTGCCAGTTCAGATTTTTAACCACAGGGACACAGGACAGTAGGCTATTAAATCAGTGATATAGGTCAAACCAAGCTCCTCATGTACAGTGAAAGGGGGGTGCCCTGAGGAACAGATAAAAGCTGTCTCAGGAACTTGTTTTCCGCAAGTTTAATGTCATCAAGTGTGGTGTGCCCCCAAATTTCACTGCCATATAGTGCTTTAGATATACACTTGGCCCTATAAAGCTGTAAAAGGGCCCCTACCGGTCTTTTTCCCAATCTAGATGCAAAGTTAAAAATAGCTGCAGACTCCTGAATAAGGTAGTTTTTCTAACAAGTTATTTGGGGCCCCCATTTCATTTTGCCATCTAACAGAACCCCCAGGTATGAGAAAGCACTCGTCCTTGGGGCCAGGGTCGACTCTACCTTAAAGGCATAAGGCCTGCTTGGGCAGACACCTACTTGCATGACATAGGACTTTGAATTATTGACCAAAAGGTCCTGATCCACCATGAATTGGACAAAAGAATTTAAGAGTGTTTGCAGGCACCGCTCAGTCCTAGCCATCAAGATGGCATCGTCTGCATACAGCAAAACCGGGAGGCCGCGCTGTCTCACTAGGGATAATCCACCCTGGTCTTCAGAAGGATCTTCTCTCGGTTGTTTATGTAAACATTGAATAAAAAAGGAGCCAAAATGCAGCCCTGACGGACCCCTCTCTGAATCGAGAACAGGCGCGAAACCTTTAGGTCCCCCGAGAATCGCATGGCTGCCTTCGTAACACGATGAAAGTTCTTGGAGAAAAAGAACTATGTCCTTCTCCGCCCCTAGGGAAAGTAAGGTCTGCCACAACTTGGTTCTGTTCACGCAATCGAACGCGGAAAAAAAGTCCATAAAGGGCAGAAAAATAGTGACAGAGCGGACAACTGTATACTTGTTCAAAATCATGAAAAAGTTCTGACATTGGTCAATCGTTGAGCGGCCAGGATGGAAGCCATATTGGGCAAGATGTTGTACTCTGAGGCCCAGGTAGATAGCCTATCCAAAAGGATCCGTCCAACCACTCTGACCACAGAGTCCAACCAGGGGATAGACCTATAACAATTAGTGCTGTCTCTGTTCCCTATTTTAAAAACTGGAACGATAATGGAGGTGGCCCATGATGCCGGAGGACCAGACCTAACAGCCGCATTAATAATGGAGGCAAGCACAAGGGCCCACCGTGCCATGTTTGAAATAAAAAGGTCGGAGGGATTCCGTCCAGTCCAGGGGCCTTGTTACGCAACAGCCCGGCTATTCCCATCCTGACTTCTCCCTCCAAGAATACCATGACTGACTTATCAGCCAATGCTCCTCAAGGAGCGCACTGAGCCAGGGGTCCCCCAAACTTATCCTTGAAGTGACTAACCCAGTCAGACTCTGTGGTATGGGTATCCAGGGCATTGGCTGTGTCTGCCCCCAAAAGAGGGCTATTGATGATACTCCAAAACTTGATACTACTCTTGAGTGTACTAGCTTCCATGAGCCTGCTCCAGGCATCCTCCTTCAAGGCCTCCTTGCACCTTCTCAAGGCTTTTTTGTACTGCTTTCTACAAATACGAACTCAGCCACGATCTCTAGGGGTGGCATGCAGGGCTTCTTTTAGCTTCCTAGCCGCATGGGAGCATGCTGAATCAAACCATCTGGGGGCCCTGTCTAGGTGTCTTTTGGGAGCAGGAACCGTCAGTAGGTCAGCTATATAGCGAGAGATGGTTACAAAATTATTGACAGTAATATCTTCCATCTCCAACTGTGTGGCCAGACAGGTCTGGATCTCGTTCTGCCATTTATCTAAGACAGTCTCGTAAAAAGAGACAGGGATGATCTGAGCCCATTTGAGCCTTCTGCCCCCTTCTATGGCCTGCAATGAACCTCCTCTATCTCCCCCCTTCTTCGCACCCAAAAAAGGCCAGCTGGCTTTAAGGCATAGGGGGTTGTGATCACCATAGGTGCTTGCTGTGATGGAAAAATCAGATATTAAATAAAAGAGGGAAGTAGAGATGAAGATAAAATCAATATAAGAAGTGCTGTCCAGCCCTTTGAAGGTAGGAGTAATAACCATCTGACCCGAGTCCAGTTTACCCAATGCTTATAAAAGATCAAAATCACATACTAGAGTATTTAATTTATCGTCGTGACCACTATGTTATAGGTGCATGCCAGGAAGACGAGGACAGGATAAACCTCCTCTAATCCACTGACTTATGTCCCCAGATAAATGAATATTAAAATCGCCCACCAATACCCACTGCGTGAAGTGACGAGTGGAGGCATTAAAATTACTCAAAAAGCTACCCAGCCGAGATACATTACAAACTTCAGGAAGAGATGAAGCAGCATTGTAAAAGTTCAAGAGCAGTATTCTACTAGACCCACAAGTGAATAGCAAGGCCTGCAGGCATGAATTAGCTATATTCAAATCAACAATACTGCATTTAAGCCTGAGTGAAACATAAACGGCCAGTCCTCCCTTGGGTCGGCCTGCCCTTGAGGGGGTGGCGGGCACAAAGAAAGACTTATACCCCTCCAAAAAAAGGAACTATCAATTGCCCATGTCTCCTGCAGACATATGATGTCAAACTGTTGACCAAGACAGCGCCAATCTGTGACCATAAACTTGCTTGCCAGACCATCTATATTCCATGAGATAAGTTTACAAAAGTTAATATCCAGGGGATAAGTTCCAGGGATGCCTTGATCCGATGGAGAGGTTAGGTCAAGTTGCAAAGAGGGAACTGTTGGAGTCGTTGGCGCAGGCCCGTCAAGTCAATCACAGTTACCTAGGAACCCCAAGGGTGCAAAGGCATTGGAGACTTGAATGGGTGAAAGGACCTGTTGCCACTCCTGGGAGGCTGGACCGGTAGGTCTCCAGGGGTGCCATGGGCTTGTGGTTACGGCTTGAGACTGGGGTCTATAGAACAAGCCCAGAGGGAGGGCCGTTATAGATATAACGGGGCCCGTGGTGGTGTGAAAGCTGGCTGCATGAAGAATTCTCTCTGCCAAGTGAGGTCGGTTGAAATTGACTATCACACAGTCTCCATCACTCCTCTTTTTGGATCCTCCTATCCAGGCTACCCTCCGAACAATGTTAATATGCCTCTCCACTCTGAAGCCCAAGATTGTATTTTTGTTCAACCAGTGCAGCACTTTATTTGATCTGATCGAAATCTTCAGTGGGGCTAGGCTTCAGAATGGGAACATTTACCAAGACCAAAACATACAGGGCTGCTTCTTGAGGTAAATGGAGGGTCGCTGGGCCCTGCGACTGCATTCCCGGCTCACCATTTGCAGGATTGGGATCCCCTCCTTGCTCCTTGTCTGAGCTCCCTCCCAGAATACCTGTTGCTACGTCGATAGGTCTTCGTACTGGAGGACTCCATGGAAGTTACTACCTCCTGTGATCCTGCATTTGAGGGTGGAAGCGGGGCAAGCCAGGACGGCGGGAGGGTGGAAGGAATGGTACTCTCATACGAGGGGAGTCCTGACGATGCAACCTCCCCAACTACGAGTTGGGGGCCAGGCAGACTGTGGCTCTTGTATCTACCACTGACCAATGGACCCTCAGGACCTTTGTTGACAGTGTTGCTGATCTTCTTGTAGTGCTGGGGAAGTTCAAGAAGTTCCCTCTCAATGGAGGCCAAACGTTGCATAATCGGCTTCAGTTTAGAGTCCAGTCCTTCCAGGAGGGAAGCTACACATACTTCCAACATTGCTGCCAAATCGTCTTTTGAAAGGGGTGCCACTCCAGTGGTGGTGGATGTCGAGGTGTCCACTCTGAGTCACTTAGCCTTGGCACCTGGCAAGGAGCATTTGCGCTTGGCCCCAGACTCACTCCCCTTGCTGGGTTTCCCTCCTGGATGTCATAGTGGATAACTGCCGGCTTAGCGGTAAATATCCCTGGCACAGTCACTGGTGCCACTTTTGCCCTGCAGGCCCCACCTGCATCAACCTGGGGCTCTGACGCCCTGCCTTGGCCTTGAACCTGGCCGGAGGGGTTTACAGGAAGATCTATCAACTCCACCAGATCAGGGGTGCACCTTAAAAGGGCATGGCCAATTGATGTACTAGTAGAGAGTGGGTGCAGTTGATTCACCGGGGAGCGGGAGAGATGACTTGCCACGAGCTCGATTTCCTTGTCGAGCACCCCCACTGCTCTCTGTAGGAAACAGTCCATAGTCATTATTGCAGGTGCCACATAGACTTCTGCATCTGTCTTATGTTTCCCCATTTGGACCAGAGTAAGTAATGACGATACCTTCTTAAAAGCGGAGCAGCAAACAACCTAGGCTCGGTAAAGCTAGTCCAAGCTAATCCAGAAATACGTGGGAACAGGGGATGAAACAGGGGATAACGAGGTCAAAGTACACTAGCACACCATATGCAAGGGAAAAGACTGTAAGACCACTCAATCCCCGAGCTGTAAAGGTTCTGCAAATGATATAACCACTAGGGTCCTACCCTATCCAAGGTGGCGGATAGAGTCCAATCCAGACCTGGAACTCACCAATGATGTCCTTCTATTAATAACTGTTTGAAGGTGAAGGGAGAGGTTTAAATCAAGAGACCAAGAGGGGGGCCCAGCCCAGCCTCCTCCGGTCTCTGATGGGTGTGTATGGGCCTACCTTTGGCCCGGGCTTAGCCCGGGCACGGCCCTCACATGTCCCACGCCGTGGGAGCAGTTCTGCACTTTTAGAAGTGCGGCGCGGCTTAGGCTCCACCTCCTCAACTGGAACAAACCAGGGAGCACGCTGGGACACCGAGTCCCGTCAAGGATTCCACTGACAGCTCTCCCTCGCCATGGGAGCAGTTCTGTGCTTTTAGAAGCGCGGTGCGGGTTAGGCTCCACCTCCTCCACCGGAACAAACCAGGACGCACGCTGGGACACTGAGTCCCGTCAAGGATTCCACTGACAGCTCTCCCCCACCGTGGGAGCAATTCTGCACTTTTAGAAGTGTGGCACGGGTTAGACTCCGCCTCCTCCACCGGAACAAACCAGGAAGCACGCTGGGACACCGAGTCCCGTCAAGGATTCCACTGACAGCTCTCCCGCGGGAGCAGTTCTGCGCTATTTGAAGTGCGACAAGGGTTAGGCTCCTCCTCCTCCACTGGAAAAAACCAGGAAGCATGCTGGGACACCGAGTCCCATCAAGGATTCCACTGACAGCTCTCCTGTGCCGCGGGAGCAGTTCAGCGCTTTTAGATGTGCGGCAGGGGTTAGGTTCCGCCTCCTCCACCAGAACAAACCATGAAGCACACTAGGACACCGAGTCCCGTCAAGGATTCCACTGACAGCTCTCCCGTGTCGCAGGAGCAGTTCTGCGCTTTTAGAACGGGCACGGCACGGGTTAGGCTTCCACTGACAGCTCTTCCAAGACAATACATAATCCCCATTCAAGACAACCTCTCAACCAGTCTTCAACCAAATTGAACACAAACACATCACAAACAAATCTCTATTAACACATATGTTCAAACATGTTGACAGTTGGTGCATCCACACCCTCCACAAATGAACAGTTTTCTACATTTCTACCACCTGTCAAGTAACCTCCTCCATTCTGAACAGTACCAAACACGTGCCTAGTGAACCCTAACCAATGGTTCCCATGACAGCCGACTGAGGCTCAGGTAGACATGTCTTTCATGCGTCTTTAGCGCACTCACTGTAGTAAATCCAGCTCCTTCTAGTTGTTGGGTGCAAGATGGGGGTGTCCGAGAATGTCTTCCAAGACCTACATTGCTCAAATTGAGTGAGCATATCTATCTTTGAAACTACGGCAAACATGTTGGGGAATACAACCTAAGTTCCTAAAGAGCACGTCCTAAACTATGAAGAACGTTAGTTCATGACACACAGGGTAGTCAGTGAGAACGTAGCATATGTCACATCCACTGTTATATACAGTGCTGTGACTGTAATGCACTTTTCATACAGTAAACTGAACATATACTAAGTTCTGACGGAGTATGAATATGGCAAGCAGGACAAACATTTTACCCATATGTGTAGCATTGAGAGCAGAGCTCTCTGTAATTTCATTCCGTCCTTTTAGAGTCACTTTTCCTTGCTCTCATGCTGCGTGTGCATTGAATGTGTGAGAGTATGAGTTCAGCTGAGCAAAGGTGTAAGGAAGGTTTTGAAATCTGAGGCAATATTAAGTTATGCTGGACCAGTGCTGTGTAAGGCCATGAAGTGTGTTAGGAGTTTGTAATGAGCTGTGGATAGGTAGTCAGTGAAGCTGTTTGGGGTATAGGGTTTATGAGTGTCAGTGTGTTGATGGAAGAGGCTGCCTGCTGTGTTCTATATGGTTTGGAGTCATCTGCTTAGTTGAGTGAAGTCATGATTCAGTATCTCGGTGAGTGCGGCACCAAGGGGTTTGAATCAGTAGGTGAAGATGAAATGATGGCCTGTGTGTCTGTACTACCTTTACTATCTGACTGACACCTATGCAATATCCCTGTGAAAACACACCTAGCCTAAGCTCTTCCTACCTGTTCATGTCTCTGTCCTCATCAATGTCCTGACTAATCCTATATACTTGCCAAGTGAACCTATACTAATGCCTTCCATACTAGCTACATGAAGCTCAAGAAAACGTTTCTTTCATGTGCCTTCAGCACACTCACTGTGCTAAATCCAACTTCTTCCAGTTTGTGGATGCACGTTGGGGGTGTTCGATAATGCATCCGAGACCTACATTCCTCAAACTGAGTGAGCATATCTACTTTTGAAACTAAGCTGGGGAATACTGCCTAAGTTCCCTAAAGTAATAAGCCAAACAAATGTCCAGTGGGACTCATTCACCGACACTTCTACTTTTGCTTTGAAAGTGCGAAAACTCAATTAGTAACTTGTATCATAATCAATGCTATGGAAAAAGGATATAGGACATAATATCTATTATGATGATGATTTTCACATTTTCAGTATAAGGACAATATACGTTTCATTATGCATCAAAATTAGTGCAGATTACATAGTGCTCAGAGAGTGAAAAAGTATATGTATATAAACAACAACATAGAACAAGAAACTGAACAGATCCCAAGGTTGCATAGGATTTCATATCATGCAAACATAAGCTGAGATCCTGCCTGTTCATACATGGTATCGCCTGGTGAATCATAACATGTTTTGAAAGCAACTTAGCGAGAGAATGTCAATATTTCGACACATAGTTACTTTTCGGATCTCATCAGAACAAAAGTTGATTGACTAAAGTTCTTTAGAAACCATGGAATCATGGGACATTCAGTAAGGCATCCTGTAATCAATACATGCAATAATACTATTAAACAGAGTCTACAATGTATACCGGGTTGCTCGGTTAGTCAGGCAGTTCTTGAAATTATTCAAGAGACTGACACCTTTGTATTGTGTGGAGAAAATGGTCACACCTACACGTACAAGAGTATTCTTAAACAACGCCAACAATGCAAATTGGGCCCCTCGGAAAAAGTATACCTTTGCATTGTGTAACGCCGCTGCCTGATGGTGTGACACAATGCAAAGGTGTGTTTTTCCCGAGCCATCCATTTATCTCTATGGGACCATCTATGGAACAGAGCAGCCCGTTTTGCATTATTTGGACCCCTACCTACCTTTTTCTAAAATGTGTGGTTTCTCTAGGTAACCACACATTTCCATAAAATAATTTTGAGGCCCACAGGGGGTCGGTCCATAAACAAGAAGGGGCCGACCCTCTGCCAATTTCATTTTTTTGTTTTTAAAAATGTCTATTCCCTTGGGAGTGCAATAGTGACCCAAGGCTAAAAATACCTTTAATTTTTTATTTTTATGTTCCCTAGGGGGGTCGGCCAGAGGATCTCTTGTAAACCTCTGCATTGTTGGCCAATGGCCGACAGATACAATGGGGAGGGAGTACGGCCATCTGCCGCACTTATTGGGTTAATGTCATCGTCACCAGGGGATCATTCCTGAACTAGAAGATAAAGGTGACACAACTGTGATCATCTATTGAATTGACTGTTTCTAATAGTTTATATTGCTGATTTTCCGAGGCTGAGGAATCTTGAAGGGGGGGGACTCACCAAAGGTAGGGTCTTACCCGATACTGACTCTCCTCTATGCCAACGATATTTTGTGATTTGACCTCACTCCTAAAGCCTTGTAGAAACGTCTTCATTTCTTAACAAGTTATGCTGACAGACATTATTTAAAAGTTAATATAAATAAAAGTAAAATCATGAAGTTTCATAGGAAGGACTGTCACCCGAAGACGAACTATAGATGGCAAATGGGTACCATGCATGTGGAAACAATTAAATCATACCCTTATTTAGGAATCAAAATATTGGCTTATTTAACTGGGAAGGAACATATTGAACACCTGACGAATGAGGCACTGTCCAATGCAAATGCACTAAGCACTTTATGGTGCTACTGGCTGAAGGCATTATATCCATTTATTGACTGTTTACAAGATGAAAATCCCCCCTACGATATTATATGGTGTAGAAATTATTAAAACTGAGCACTGGCAGTCATGCATAGAGTAGAAGGGAACATTTGCGTGCATGAAAACAAAAATTAGTAGGCCGTTCCTAACACATAATGCAGGATGATAAATGATCACAGGGTTGGAACAAAAGGTGAATGAATAAGAAGAGCAGGAGAAAATTTCCTCCTTTCGGAAAAAGACCCTCACACACCCAGCGTGCTAGGTGTCATGCTTCAGCATCGGGTCTGCTCCTTATCGGGTCGGCACTGCAATACCCGATCGGCACCCGTGATGGGGCCTTCCTGGCGGAGATCTTTATTCCTATGCCGTTGGGTGTTGAATGCGTAAGGGTCCTAAAAAAGATATAGTGTAGGTGATAGTGATGTGTAAGGACGTGAAAGTAAAACAGGAAATAGTGAACCACTCAAAACAATTTTAATGAGTCGTGGTCGCTAACCTGATTAAAAACTGAAAAGGCGCATACTCTCATTCTCAAAGTTGTGGGGAGATATGCTAAAAATAGGTCAACATAGATCTACCTACACTTTTTGGTGGTGATCGAGAAACTCAGTAAAGTGCATAAATGATCACCAATACAGCACCCTAAAAAGTGGTACCTGTAGATCTATATCAAACCCAAGTCGGGTGAAAGGTTGATGGCATCGTGTACCGGTTAGAGGAGACACTAAACTGTAGTGTCAGTTACGTCGAAAAGGACCTTCAGTATTCCTACCCTTCGCTCTACCGGACCAAAAAGTGTAGGTAGATCTACCTTTGGTCCTGACGAATTGCCATTGAATAGATAACAGGCAAGAAACATGTTGACCTATTTTTAGCATATCTCCCCACAACTTTGAGAATGAGAGTATGCGCCTTTTCAGTTTTTAATCAGGTTAGCGACCACGACTCATTAAAATTGTTTTGAGTGGTTCACTATTTCCTGTTTTACTTTCACGTCCTTACACATCACTATCACCTACACTATATCTTTTTTAGGACTCTTACGCATTCAACACCCAACGGCATAGGAATAAAGATCTCCGCCAGGAAGGCCCCATCACGGGTGCCGATCGGGTATTGCAGTGCTGACCCGATAAGGAGCAGACCCGATGATGAAGCATGACACCTAGCATGCTGGGTGTGTGAGGGTCTTTTTCCGAAAGGAGGAAATTTTCTCCTGCTCTTCTTATTCATTCACCTTTTGTTCCAACCCTGTGATCATTTATCATCCTGCATTATGTGTTAGGAACGGCCTACTAATTTTTGTTTTCATGTATATGGGCATGTATGCCGGACCTGAGTGATTCATTACTCAAAAGCCCTTTCCTTTTTCCCCCACTTTGACGAGAAACATTTGCGTGCAATCTGTAACTTAAATACAATGTCACCAATTGAGGCACTATGCATTGAAATGGGGCTGGTGAGCACCTTTATAAGGGGATAAGCAGCTATTTTACACTCTGGTTACATTTTATTTATTCAAAGGAGAAATCCTTAAGGAAGTTTATAAGTGCCCAATGTTTCTCCTCTGCACGGGGTGACCATATTTTGATGTCTAATCTTGTATATCCACTTGAGCACATTAGTCTATAAAATGGAAGATCTGCAAGATTTGAGTTATTGTACTCTCAGAGGCTATCTAAATTCTTTTATGAAGCCTAGCTCAGTGGAAAAGGATATTTGCCTCTGTGGGAGACTAAAGAGGCTGGGGGAACTAATACGGACAGGATGTGTTTCGGCCCCGCAGCCCTATTTAAGATAGAATTTAGAGCATAGTGTCCGACGCTGTGTGCTAATGTTTAGACTGAATTGCCCACTGGTGCTTGGTGGGGAATAAGTTGTGCCGATAGGAGGTGTAACCTTTTCAAGGATGTAGTACACATGGTTGATCATGTTCTACATGTCTGTTCTGTTTTGAAATCTCCCAGATGCTGCTATTTAAAACCCCTTTTTATGAAATATGGTATTAAATCAGCTAGAGCTGCCGCACAGTTGATATACAGCCTGGTCAATGAAATGATGTTACAGAATTTAAATATTTAAAAAAAGGTTTTTTAAACATGTAATAATTCCTGTACTTGGAAGATCAATTTACAAAAATCACTGTTACAAATGTATCTAATTTTAATGTATTATGTTTTTAGCTCTTTCATGCTATCATACTATTCATCTTTTTGTAGATCTAAAACTTTAATACAAATATTGAATCTTGAAATCTTGATCAAGCAGTGATACAAGTAAATGACATGAGCATATGAATGCAATTGGATAGTAACTCAAAATTGCTATTGTATGTGAAGAAGCTGACCAAAATGAGAGGATAACATCATCAACTAAACAATTCTATGCATCATCATTGACATTTTCTTTATTTTAGCCTCTATCTATATACATTGATGACAACGGCAGTCTCATCATTTTAACTCTCAGCAACCAGAAATGAGTTGCAATGTGTCCATGCAGCATTTATGACACTGGAAAAAATGCTAGGCAAAGTTGTCAGCAAGAGTGTGTACAAATATCATCAGTTGCACAGAAGGACTCCTACAATGCAATTTGAACAAAAGATCTAGTGTTGGATCACATCACTTGAAACCTGATCAATCATGATATGTTAAGGTCATATACTCATCACTACAAATTTGGCTTGAATCATAATGAACCAATATTGAAGGAGGGCGTACATGTATCATATAGACATGTAAAGAAAACTATTATGATTAAAGAATTTTGATTCACTTTAATAAACCGGATTGGAATACCACCATGCTGACAGCAGAAGTACCCCACTTAATTGAATCAAGTATGGCTAGGTCAGATTCATAGAGTTCAAAGTGGCAGAGAATGTCGGATTACAGATAACCACATAGGAGGGATGACACAACACAAAGGAGGGATGACATAACACAAAGGACAAACCTCTGAATGAAATGTGAAATGCAAGAATGGATGATGTTTCAGTGATCCATATTTGCTGATAGAACAGACTGTTTGGTGGTATCAAAACTAAAAGAGGCGAGCAGGAGATGTGATCCACGAAATAGTATCTAAAATATAAATGGTTTGCAAGACGATCTTATTCCAAAGAAAATGCAAATTAAAAGCAGGATTTTCCCTTGTGTAAGACTTATAAGAATACTAAATTGTTTTAGTATATTTCTTTTTGTGGAATGCAGAGCTCATGCTGTTAATCCACCAGGTATTTCAGATATTAAAAAAGGGGTGCCTACAGCATCAAAAACAAATCCTCTGAGCTTAAAAAGTTGGGTTAGGAAATTGAGTCTTGGCAGGGATAATGGTAGATACAGAATTTAAATATAGTGCCAGTGTTGGCATCCTTGGCGTGGCTTCCCTTGAGTTTTTGCTGCTACCTCCTGCATTTTTGACTGAGTACTAGATTTTGTTTTTGCAGGCTTAGATGCTTTGGGCACTTTGCCAATGCTGATCAGTGTCAAAGTGCAAGTGCTCCCTGTGTAAAATTGTCATTATCATTGGTTATCTATGTTTGGCATATTTGATTTGCTGGTAAGTCCCTAGCAAAGTGCAATGTGGGTGCCCAGGGCCTATAAATCAAATGCTACTAGTGGGCTTGCAGCACTGGTTGTGCCACCCACCTGAGTAGCCCTGTAAATGTGTCTCAGACCTGCCACTGCAGTGTCTGCTAATGCAGTCTTAGACTGCCATGTCGACCTGGCAAGTGCACCAACTTTCAATTGGGAACAGCTAGAGATTTGGAGTTTAGGCTCTCTGAACTCAGAATTTAATAACACAGCTTTTAGTAAAGGTGGTTTTTAAATTGTGTGTTTGAAAATGCCACTTTTAGAAAGCGTGTGAAAAAACGAAGGGGGGACCTGACACCTGTTTGACTTCTATGCTATTTCTTTAAAGCAACGATCAAACACCAAAGGATTATAGTTTGATCTGGTTATTTATTTAACCTTTTCATTCAATGTTTTTTTGTGTTTATTTCACACTAGTTCAAATGCATGAAAAGAATAACACTTTTCATTCCACAAGACATAAACGGTTTGCAAACAAAACATTCAAAGTTTCTACAATAAACATTTAAAACATGTGACATCACTACATAAAACAAATGGCTAACATTACAATACACCATATCATATTTCTTAAACAGAACAAACCTAGAGGCTAACACACAATCCACCTCAAAGGAATGCTACACACAGGGAACAACAACTACAACTGGAGGCAGATACTTTTCATTCAATCGAAATGAATGTATGGGAGGTTTATTTGAATAAGTGGGGAGTTTGAGTTATCCATTGGAGGGCAACAGCATGTCAGAGTAAATGTTTAAGTGTGAGGCAAGGGGTCAAAAATGCGGGAAGTGGAAATTGGAAGTAAGAAAGAATGAGCCACATAAGGAAAAGTGAGTATTCGCTGGTAATAAGATGCGACAGATGATGGATTCGTGGGTTGGATGTGAGTGAAAGAAAAAAACCTGGGGAATGATTCACATGAACTGAGAGGTTCGCTTTGTTTAAAGGCGTTCACTATTGTGGTAGAACTGATTATGGGGTATGAACACTAGTGAAATTTGATTGGTGCACTTAGATAAACTGCAAATCAACGTGTAAACATTACTGATGCTAGAGATAGAATTGTTTTTTTTAAACGTGATTGTTTTACTTGTCATTCTAGTGACCCCTGACGAAGGGCACAAGTGGCCCGAAATGCATTGGGTTTTGAAATAAAATAACACTGCCTTGGACGAATTTGCGTTATTCATGTTTTTGCAAGAGGTTCGGATGGCCCAGCTCTAACCTAAGAACAACGAGAAAATTGGCATACCATTCCGCGTGTGGAAGCAAAAATTGTTGAAAACAAGTTGAATAAAAGCGGTGTTACACCAAGGATTAGAAGGAATACACTGATTAACTTGGAGTAATTGTGTGACCATTAGTTGGCTATATTCAGCAGTGCATTTGGTTGGGGCGCAAGACGCCCCAAATCATAAATTAACATTACAATACACCATATCATATTTCTTAAACAGAACAAACCTAGAGGCTAACACACAATCCACCTCAAAGGAATGCTACACACAGGGAACAACAATTACAACTGGAGGGAGATACTTTTCATTCAATCGAAATGAAAAGTGTCTCCCTCCAGTTGTAGTTGTTGTTCCCTGTGTGTAGCATTCCTTTGAGGTGGATTGTGTGTTAGCCTCTAGGTTTTTTCTGTTTAAGAAATATGATATGGTGTATTGTAATGTTAGCCATTTGTTTTATGTAGTGATGTCACATGTTTTAAATGTTTATTGTAGAAACTTTGAATGTTTTGTTTGCAAACCGTGTATGTCTTGTGGAATGAAAAGTGTTATTCTTTTCATGCATTTCAACTAGTGTGAAAAAAACACAAAAAACCATTGAATGAAAAGGTTAAATAAATAACCAGATCAAACTATAATCCTTTGGTGTTTGATTGTTGCTTTAAAGAAATAGCATAGAAGTCAAACAGGTGTCAGGTCCCCCCTTCGTTTTTTCACAAGTTATATGGCCCTACCTGACCCTGGTTCTTTGGGCCTAACCCCATTTGTTGGTCTACTTTTAGAAAGCGGGCATTTTCTTGTTTATCCATCCTGTGTGCCTCTGCCTGTTTGTGTATTCACTGTCTGGGTTTGGAGTGATAGTAGCTGGGGATGTCCCTTAACTCTAGACAGTCACAAGGGGGGTTGAGGTGTGCCCTGTCTTTCCTGGGTGACTCATAGACAGGTTGAATAGACCTTTCTGCATTTAGAGTGATAGGAGGAGTCTTCACCAGCACCTGCACAATGCTGTCTCCACCTCCTATAGTGAAGCTGGACCAGGGGGGGCAGAACTTGTTTTTACTGAGCTTAGAGACTCTCGCAGCAAAGACTACAAAGAGAAAATGGGGTATAAATATTAGACCTGACACCCTAGAATTTTAGATCACTTCTGGGATCAAGAGGAACCTCTGCCAAGGAGAAGAGCTGAAGAGCTGTATGGAGGCCCTTTGCTGTGTGTTGCTTTGCTTGGTTGGCCTGCAGTTGCTGCTTCTGCCAAGAAGAGGACAAAGTACAATACCAATGGGGTAACCCTGTGTCCCTCAGAACCTGGCTATCTATATGAAAAGCAACAATGGTTCTGTCGGGAAAGAGCAATTTCTTCACAAATAACAGATAAATCGCAAAGTATCACATATATTCAATAAGGTTGGAACACAGAAACACAGGCCAGTACGTGTTTGTAAAAAACAATTTTACTTTTTGTTAAATAAAACATTTTTATTATGCATTTATAAGGCTGTCGATAGTAAATGCGGAATCGCGGTGACATGTAATAAGGTGAGATAGAGTACTCAGTGACTGTGGTGCAGTGAGTGTCATATATACAAGGTGAAGATAGATTCTGTACAAGTATAGAAGGGAAATAAGCTAAAAGGTGGTCAGAACAACGAAAAAACAATGTCTCCGGTAAATAGCACAATTGCTTATGTGTTTGGGACCAAAAGACTTGATAGAGCTGAGCCATAAACTATCGTCGAAGTTTCGACCCTGACAAAAAGCGTTATTGGACAAGCGTCATGGCGGGTCTTCTTCAGGACTAAGGAGAAGGATGATAGCCCAACGTGGGGGTGAATTCCCTTAGGATTGCCTCGCTGAGTGAAGGCTTCCAGTTATCTGGTGGTTTCAGGAAGACTCTATGATAATGAATCAAAGCCGTTCACGAGATCGTGTGAATCTCGGCCGGTAGTGACACGGATGGCCATTGAGGTAAAATCAGCCGGTGGGCGAAACAGAACACATTAAGTCCCCCAATGAGGTGCCAGTCGTGAGTCCTAGCAATACGTGCTCACTAGGCGGGAGTCACTACCGGCCGAGATTCACACGATCTCACCTGTTTTTCTGCTGCAGCCCCACTGAGCGGGAGAATGTTCCACGTTCCTCCGCCGTGTGGCCGAAAAATCGATGAAGCACCTGTCGCTAACACCTGTCGCTAATTTACGTAATGCTCTAAAGGAAAAACCTAGGGAGAAGCTACTAATTAAAAATCTTGGAGCAATTTATAAATCATATATAGAGCAGCGGAAAAACCAACTGAGATTGGAAGCATGGGAGAAATTAAGGGCAGCTGCTATTAGCAACGATAGCAAGACATTCTTGGAGGTTGTAAACATTCCCTTTCTGCAAGAGGTGGGAGGTCCATCGACAGATGCGTTCATTGATGAGGAAACCTGGGTCAATCATTAGAAAAACTTTTTCCAAAAAAACAAGGAAGGTAGCACTGACGAATGGTCTGAACCCTCTGTAGCGATTACTCCTTTGGTTTTTGAAATGGAAGAGATAGAACATGCCCTGACTCAAACTATGCCTCTTAAAGCAGCTGGCCCAGATGGGGTCCCAGCTTATATATTTGTAATAAATAGATCGGTTTGGGTCCCCTTCCTTACAGTCGTGTTTAACACTGTCAGTATTACAGGTCCTCTCCCATCATGGAAAGAATTAATAATCGTGCCAATATATAAGAAAGGTGATGGCTCAGATCCTTAAAATTATCGTCTGATAGCCTTCATTGACAGCACTGCTAAAGTAATGGGACAGGTATTGCTAAGCTGAATGAAAGAATGGGCAGCTGAAAAGGGGATACTTGCTGAGGTGCAATATGGGTTCAGGAAGGGCAGAAGAACGGTGGACCAATGCTTGAACCTGGCCCTTCTAGCAGCAAAATATACGCAGGCGAAGCAGGAAAGTTTTTATATGGCATTTATGGACCTTTCGTCCGCTTTTGATTGTGTCAATCACAACAAGTTGTGGCATATTATGGAGCAAATGGGGGTGGACACCGCAATTCTCTGCTTTATTAGACAAATGTATATAGGAGCCACTGCAAAGGTATGTCACGGCAAACAAGGGGAATGTACTAGACCTTTTACTATTACAAACGGTGTTAGACAGTGTTGCGTACTCGCACCCTTTCTGTTCTGGCTATATACTAAAAGCCTAAATAATATCCTGGTTGAAAAGTATATAGATACGCTGAGAGCGAATACGACCCAATTTCCATTTTTAATGTATGCAGATGATGCGGTTATACTTGCCCGAACACCCCTATCCTTACAAAAGAGTATTACGAACCATGCCCTCTACATGAAGAACCTAGACCTATATGTTAAGAAAACAAAGTCTTTTGTTATGTCTATTGGGAAACGAAGGGAAAAAAGTGCAAATTATAACACTGAGGAAAGGAAAATTGAAAATGTAGAGAACTTCTCATATCTAGGTTTGGTTTTTGACACTAACTTAGACTGGAATTTGATGGTGACCTCAAGAGCCACACAGATGAAGAAAAGTATAGCTGCAATTTTTAGATTTGCCTCTAACCTGGGTAACAAACCAATACATGAGATGGTTAGAATTTACTTGGCAAAACAGTTTCTGTAGCAACGTATGGGGCAGCAATCTGGGACACAACTCGAGTGGATAGCCTACAAATGATAGAGGACAGCTTTGCCAAAAGATTACTGTCCGTCCCAAAGGCTTGCACAAATTATATAGTCCACAAAGAGTTAGCATTGACATATATTGCGGATACAATCAAATTGGCCCCTTTGCTACTATGGTTGTCTATATGGAAACGGGAGGAGGTACAGCCAAACCAATCCCTCTTGAGGGACATCATGAAAATGGAGCTTGCCTCAAAAGTTATTTGGTTACAATATGTAAGGCGTACCCTTGAATCGGTGTGGTTGGGTGATCTTTATGTTCAACCGGAGCACTGTGAATCTTGGAGCAAGATGAGTTTAAAAAGGATTTTCCTAGAGAAATGTGCACAAGATAGGTGGAACAGATACAAAGAAAAAGCTAGAGTAATTGTTTACAATGTGATCCCGACTTCTTCTCATGGACCATCTTTATATCTTACTTTTGTAGAAAATAACTGTCATTGATTTATTCTGACAAGATTCCGTTTCAATTATGTGATATTAATGTTGGACTACCAAGCAAATGTTTTTTCCAAGAATCAGTTGGATTTTGCCCTTGTGACAAAACATCAAAACAATCAATTATACATATTTTCTTTTTTTGCCAATTTTATGTAAAGGAAAGAAAGAGATTTATTATTCCCTCTTTAAAAAATGTTTGCCTCCGCAGCCATATCACTGCACTGTCCATTATGCAACAGCTAGAGACACCTTATGTGTATTTTGTAACAACCTCCTTCTTATGTGCATCCATAAAAACTCTTAACTTAGTTAATCACTGACCAAATGTAAACCTTTTATATAGACACAAATTGTATGTGATGTTTATTATCTTTTTAGGATTTTAAGAAAGAATGTATGCTTATGATGTTCTTTTAGCTTAATTCATTGAAATGTTATTTGTACCATGTACTTTTATGCATTTTTTCTTAAATGCAAAATAAAGTTATTTGATGACGATGGCTAAGAAATCCACAGCACATTGAGTCCTGTGCACCGATCTCCAAAGTCTGAGATCACCGCACTGAGTCCCACTCGGGCCCTGCTGTGCAGCTGAAAGAATCAACGCATCGTTAGACTGCAGCTGAAGAAATCAACGCAGCGCCTGATTGCCACTGCCGCCTTGATCTCCAGCACATCCAGGTTTCCACAAATCGCACCCGTGCGGCAAGTTTACCGACGGATCACCCTCAGACCAGAACCATCTTGGAATCTAAGCATCACTTCCCCCTATAGTCTGGATTTGACGCATCCCTTCTCCTGCGCGCAGCAGAACTGTCTCATTGGCTCCCCAAGGACTCAGGAACTGGTGCATCCCTGTGGTTTCCAATACTTTCCCTCTCTGCTGCAGTTTTGCCTTGTGAATTTTGACGCATTTGAGGTACTTTGTGGACAGTCACGACTCCATAGTTTTCTATGGACAGAATTGTTTGAAACCTTTTAAAAAGTCACATTTTGAATTGTGTATGTTGGATATTTGTTGTTTTGGTCTTATTTGGTTTAGATAAAGATACTTTATTTTTCTAAACTGGTGTGGTGTTCATTTGTAGTGTTTTCACTGTGTTACTGTGCGTCTGGGTGAAAATACTTTACACATTGCCTTTGGGATGAGCCTGCCTGCTCATGCCAAGCTACCAAGGGAGTGGGCAGGGGTTATTTAAAGTGTGTAACTCCCTTATTCTGACTAGAAGCAAGGGTCCCTACTTGGACAAGGTGCAAACCTCTGCCAACTAGAGACACCCATTTCTAACAGCCAGAGTGCAAAGAATGAGGAGCAATTAAAGTGAAATTAAGTTAAAGGGAGGATAGAGAGATTGATAGCCAGCCCTCAGCACCTCAGAGTGGTGTGCTGCTTTGTCAAAGTAATGAGCTGTGGTTCAGTTATGCGCAACCTTCTAAGGAGGATCCAAGTTTTATCTCTAGAACATGTCTGCTGATAAAAGATTAGTCCATTGTCTTCAAAGATTTTAGGAAAGAAGAAGAATCTCATTCATTATGGCTACAACATCATGGAATTATTTATCACTCTTACAGCACTTGGAGAGAATATTTGGCTTGAGAGTGGCACAAAGTGTGCTCCTTATAGCAATGAATGATTCCCATATTGCAAAACAAGAAATTTAAGACAACAGTCAGAGACAAAGAGAAACTAAGCTAACAACTTTATTTCTTAATTCAGTGGTCAATTGCAATTCTTTAACAGTAGAGATTTATGTACATCTGTGCCAGAAACAATCCATGCTAACTTGTGTTTCACAAATCTATCATTGTCACTGCTTCAGGGTAGGAGATAGTATAATAAATATTAACTTACAAACAAATCACTCAGATTAAAGATGTTTTAAACATAAGAATTGTAGTTTAATTTGTGCTTGAACCAACAGACGTCATTGAAATTAATTCCAATTTACCTCAGCATTTGTGGGATGTATGATAGCCAGTGGTTCAGTTGTCCATACGTGTTTGGCCAATAACATCTAAAGCTTTATCAAGGGTCTAATGTAAATAAGGTATGGACAGAAAAACAAACAGTTTGAACTGTCAACCTTGAGAATATCTTCAATGCAGAGAATGGCTTGACTTTAAACTGGCTATAAAACAATCAGCTTCATACCAAAGGATAGGGCTGTACCATGTAGAAGTGTATGATGCTTGGAAAGCATTATATTATGTGGGAGTGCTCCTCACTGGAAGTGAACAAAAAGAAACCCTACACTCGTCCTTGTGACTCCATATTTTTCATACTGGAAATTAACGAGACCTAACATAAATTTGGCCAATGGGTTTAATATAAACACAATATCACAAAAACATGGAGTTTGATAATTCCAAGATAATGGCTTTAAACCTTAATATGGTTCTTTTTATCTTCCTTGCTTTAAGTACAGCGTTTTCTTCATGCTAATGCTACTCCCAGTCATGGCAGAATCTAGTGCTGAAATATAGTTTTTATAGCTAGCTGTGTGAAAGATTTTCAATATATAATTTGCACTACTCTATAAGGCATTATCCATATTACACTGTTCTCGGAGTACCTTCCAATATTCTGTCGGAGTTGTCACAAGTCGCTTGACTTCTGAAGCAGTAGTATTTGAAAGCAGCAGGAGCAGAAGACTAGGACAAGCGAAGAATTGTGTACAAATAAATGTTCATCATTGAGAAGATAAAGGTGCATGCAGAAATAAGCGATTATCAGGCCTGACCCGATCACAAACCAAACTTCTGGTGTTTGGATGTGAATAAAAGTACGCAAGGGCAAGCCTCCTACCAGAGTGGCCTGAAGAAATACAGTGTGTCACTGGTATAGTGGCATTATCCCAGCCTTTAAAAGAACAACATCAGACATGGTATTTCACGTTTGTGGGCCCTTAAAGATGAGTGTCTGGTTTTGCTCCACATACTTTTCCACTCGATGCTCGACTTGTGACCTGCGTTTGGTTGATTAGATGGTCAACTCCACATTGCACCATTGAACAGTAGGCCCAGTGGTACAGAGATATACTTCATGGCATGCCTAGGTGCCAACTCTGGGACAGAAAATGTATTAAGCAGGAAATTCTATTGAGGCCCCACTTGATGCTAGTAAATAAAGTCACTGAAGAGTGGAAGAGAAACCAATGTGATTTTCTAGTGTACATATCAATATTTAAACGCAATTTCAGGTATGGATATCTTAATTAATGAAAATATGAGTAGTTCCATAAGAGTATCTCTAAAGAGCAGCAACGTTGTCTTCCTCCTATATGTCCTTTTGTCCAACTTTGGTGCAAAAGAAATTGAGCAACCTTAACAGGAGCATACATACTTTAAAACATAATACTGATTTAATATTATTGTTTGAATAACATATAACAGAACTGTTAGACTTGGCATCCTTGGCATGGTTTCCCCAGATTTTTTGCCTCTACCACCTGTATTTTTGACTGTGTGCTGGATTTCGTTTTTGCTGGCTTAGATGCTTTTGGCACTTTGCCACTGCTGATCAGTGTCAAAGTGCAAATGCTCCCTGGGTAAATTTGATTATGATTGGTTATCCATGTTTGGCATATTTGATTTACTGGTAAGTCCCTTGTAACTTGCACTGAGTGTGCCAGGGCCTGTAAATCAAATGCTACTAGTGGGCTTTCCGCACTGGTTGTGCCACTCACATAAGTAGCCCTGTAAATGTCTCTCAGACCTGTCACTGCAGTAGCTGTGCGCGAAGTTGTCAACTGCCCTGTCGACCTGGCAAGTGCGCCCACTTGCCAGGCCCTAATCTTATCTTTTCTTACGTGTAGGGCACGCCTATGGTAGGCCCAAGTACCCCCATGGGCAGGGTGCAGTGTATGTGAAAGGTAGGACATGGGCTGGTGTGTTTTACATGTACTAGTAGTGAAATACTGTGTATTTAATTTTTCACTATTGAAAGGCTGTCTGTCCCATAGGTTAACATGTGGGCTATCTTGTAACATCTTACAAGTGTAACTTTCCTTTGGGAAAATATGGAGAAATGGAGTTTAGGCTTTCTGAACTGAGAATTTAATAACACACCTTTTTAGTAAAGGTGGTTTTTTAATTACGTGTTTGAAAATGCAACTTTTAGAAAGCGGGCATGTTCTTGTTTAACCATCCTGTGTGCCTCTGCCTGCTTGTGTATTCACCTTCTGGTTTTGAACTGACAGGAGCTGAGGATGTGCATTCACTCTAGAGAGTCACAATGGGGGTTGAGGTGTGTCCTGCCTTTCCTGGGTGACTTATAGCCAGGCTGACTAGACCTTTCTGCATTTAGAGTGGTGGGAGGAGTTTTCACTAGCACCTGAATAGGCTGTGTCTGCTCTGCACAATGCTGTCTCCACCTCCTGTAGTGAAGCTGGACCAGGGAGTACAGAACTGTTTCTTTCTGAGCTCAGAGACTCTTGAAACCAAGACTACAAAGAGAAAATGGGCTATAAGTATTAGCCCCAAAATCCCAGAGCTTTAGATCACTTCTGGAAACAAGAGGACCCTGTCAAGAAGAAGAACTGAAGTGCTATGTGAGGAGCGCTACCCTTTCTGTTGTGTGAGGGGTGGGTTGGTCTGCAGTTGCTGCTTCTGTCTGTGGGTATAGTAAAAGGACTGAATTTTTTACTCTGCTGTGGTATCCTGCTTGAGAAGATCTCCAAGGGCTTGTGTGTGCTTGCCTCCTGTTGTGGAAGACTCAGGGACAACAAAGTCTTCTCCGTGCTCAACTTGAAGATTTACCAGAACTGCTCTTCACCCTCCCACCACAGCACCCGAGGCACTGAGTAAGTGTGTGCTGTGTTAGGCATGGAGCCGCTGCACCAGTGTGTGTCAAGCTGGAAGTTGAGCTGTGGCACCAGCGTGTGCCATATTGAAAGTGCCTTGTCGATGTGAACCATGCCCGAGCTGTGGAAACTCCAAGCGGACTTCCCCCACATTGCCGGGTGATCGCCGTAAATGTGGTCTGTGCTTGGGCCAAGAAGCAAGAACCCTGAGGGCGTCCCGTATTGCCAGAGCAGCCGCGATTCAGGGCTGAAGAGGAAGCCCAGCGGCTGGAAGAACATGATGGCATCCCATCGTTGCCCAAGCAACCACCTCACAGGCTGAGGAGGGAGCCCAGCGCCGCCCTGCTTGCCCCAGAGCTGAAGAGGACGTACACCATCGTTGATGTGGCTCCCGTGAGGACGGCTGCCGTGCACCCGGTGGGAGAACTGCCTGAAGACCCCAGGAGAGAGGACCGTCATAGATGCAGCTGTTGCCTGGTGTCCGAGCAGGGTGGGTGGCCGTAGACATGCCTCTGCTTCCATAGCCCGATCCAGCCAGAAAGAGGAGCTGCCACTGGAGTTGTAGAGTGCTGTGAAACAGCTCCGGGACTGCATAACAGCAGTCGGAGTGATTAATCCTGTGCTCTCTCACCCATGAACAGGTCCCCACTTTGCACTGATATTTCCTTTTTAAAAGAGCTATATTGAGATGATATGTATGTTGGATTTTGTAGTTTTTGGTCTTGTTGTAATTTAGATCAAATAATACTATTTTTCTAAACTGGGGTGGTGTCGCTTCTGTGGTGTTTTCACTGTGTTACTGTGAATTGGGTGCAAATACTTTGCACATTGCCTTTGGGATAAGCCTGTCTGCTCGTGCCAAGCTACCAAGGGGTTGAGCAGTGGTTATCTAGAGTGTGCAGCTCCCTTATCCTGACTAGAAGCAAGGGTCCCTACTTGGGCAAGGTGCCTACCTTTGCCAACTAGAGATCCCATTTCTAACAAGTACACATCCTGCATTTCATATGATCTTAATTCCTGTCCACTGGAGCATTATCTCACTTCAGAAAGTTGAGCAGCAATGCTGATACAGACATCTACTCACCATAGAAGCGAGACCTTGAGAGATCATTAGACCGTGTTTGTT
Source organism: Calotriton arnoldi (assembly GCA_963921515.1). Lineage (NCBI taxonomy): Eukaryota > Metazoa > Chordata > Amphibia > Caudata > Salamandridae > Calotriton > Calotriton arnoldi. The sequence goes on along the minus strand of CAWUFW010024637.1, from coordinate 28,207 downwards.
TTTGGCCCACCAGACCTCCTGGTCAGCATAAGCCATGGCCTACACCCTCCAGGAGCAGGACTGCCAGCCTAATGGTGTAGCTATCACTTTTGCAGCACATGCTGTGGCACCAGGCCCCAAGAGTGAAATTGACACACTGCCCCCCAATTATAGCATTTTTTTCACTACCAAGACAAGAAGTAGGGGCATATTTCCCTTGTTAGCTTTAGAATGCATGGCATCCTTACTAAACCCATGCTGATTTGTGGTCTGCAACAGATGCTAGACTAGGACATGTTCAGGAGAGGAGTTGTAGCAATCAATGGTGCAGCAGGTGCAGTGGCGTCAGGACCCAGAAGATTAAGGGACTCACTGCACCTCAATTATGGAAGTCTTTTACTACCCATTTAAATTAAGCAAATTTTCTTTGCTTGCGTTAGGGTCCATATTGCCTTTGCTATGCCAATCCGCTTGCCACATTATGAGATATCTGCCTGGTAGGAACTTCATTGACTTCTGTTCACCTGACTATGCACAGAATGCAACGTCTGTGATTTCTTTTTAACTAAAGCAATTTTTTTTATCTGCAGCCCGTTTTCCTTGAAGTAAAACATTATGCAATTAAAAAAGTCAAATGAAAAGTTTCCTTTTCATTTTTTAAGAGTAGGCCGTGGTCAGTGGAACCACTGCCTGATCTTAAAAAATGTTGGAGCCCACATTCAAAAAGAGGAAGGGGTTCCTTGGGACCCCTTTCCGTTTGCGAATGGGTTACCACTTCCTTCACGGAGTCAGTAAAATATGAGTGTTTTGAGACTGCATTCCAGTCGCAAAACATTCATACATGCCCCAGCAACTCGCTATAACGAAGGGACGCCCTTGACACGCCCCTTCTTAATACCGACTCGCAAACCCTGTTTTGCGAGTCGGTCAGAGGCTACCGACTCGCAAATTAAGGTTAGTACATTGAAAAAGGCTCTTTAGCGGTCGCACACGGCCCAATTATCCGTTTGCAACTGTTAAAACCTTTTATACATGTCGGCCCAAATCATGAGCTTGGAAATAGCGCTATATACTTCCCTGCACCCCTCCATCCAATATAGCAGCCTTCCGCTCTGTTCAACCAACTGCTTAGCAGTACTGTGAGATTGCTAGTCTTAATAAAATGTTAGTGACACGTTGCCACATTTTTTGTGGTATCATTTTGTTTTTACATTATGCCACTGAGTGTAAAACGAATTGAAGGCCTAAATACATTTGTAGTTTCTTTCAGCTTGACATTCTGCTGGCAAATCATCTCAAGTGTGCCAGAAAGAGTGCTATATAAATGTAGAATAAATAAGCAGACAACGGTACTCCAACTTCCAAAACCGTGAACATCAACATTGCAGATTAGCAGTCCTTTAACACGTCTGAATTCAGCCTAGCTCAACAATAGGAAAAGAGCGCTGCCTGCAGAGAGGGGAAACAATGCTTACAAAATGCCTGTGCCACCCAGGAGCTTCACACCTTGTAAGCTGTAGCCACTTGTTACAGATTGCTTTGCTCCCCGCATTTCCGGCAATATAGCTGTGCTTGAGTTCTGAATTAACAGCTGACGTGTTTGACCTGGCGCCCATTAGCTCGCATTACCACCTGGTAACAGCCTGCTTTCCACATGCTGTACTTCACAGATATCAGCCGTTATCCCCATCCCGGATCAGTCCCCAGGCAGTATGCTAACAGCCTCTTCTACAAGCCAATTTACAAGATCTGGTCATGTTTACATTAGCCTTCTCCCTATGCATGAAAAGAGAAGCGCGCGCTCCGGAATAGAAATGAGCAAATATGAATAATTCAATTTTCCTCGTGGCTATTAACACATTTTCCTTGAATAAAGTGATAATAGGTTATCATCTGTGAAATGGAAATTGCATAACAGAGAGTTTCTGGTTACACCAGAGGAAATTAATTTCACAGCACATCTGCTGGGACCTGACTTGTGAATGCTAAGTATGAGAAAATGCTGTCGTTCGGCTCCGCTGCCTTTATAATTAGATTAGCATGCCTGCACCCGTGCTGGAATACTGAGGCTAGTCAAAAGAATTACTGCTCTTTTTTTTCACATACCTAATATTTGCAATAATGAAATGACTCAAGCAATTAGGGAAAGTTAAAAATGAATTATGGGGCCTTATTATATTAACCAGATGTTGCACTAAAGTGACTGGGGTTTGTGTTATCTGTCTAGTTAAATACTCAGGCCTGCTATCAATAAATGTAATGCAGTAATAAGGCATAGAGCTTCTGCGTCTTGGGAAGACTCCACTAAAACAGGCACTTGGAGATTTCCACGGATTCCCTTGTCAGGTCTCTGGCACATTATAACCATCTACATTACCCCCTCATGGGTCCTCCTCGTCCCAGTCCTAACAAAGTGAGGCAGTCCTGCCTCCAGCCAGCCAATGAAAACGCTAAAAAACCAAAAGTCAAAGGTCATATAAACCCCTCCCACCCACCGCCATGTCTGTTTTTTTCTTGCTCTGACGGCGGTCGGAACGCTGGTGCTCCGTGTATCCTGTTGCTGTTTCCGGTGGTTGCAGGTCGTGTTGCGGTGCCGTGAGTTTTTGTAAATCTTATTGCTGAAGGTCTTAAACATGCTGTTTATTCTGGCTTTGTTTTTTGTATCTGCGCGGCTCTACCGGTGCTCCGGTCGACCGCGCTCCTGCTCCTGGGTCAGGACGCTCCCCGCGCATGTGCTGGGCTGGGGCGGGGAGCTTTCCTGATGTCCTGGCCCCGGGTCGTTCCGGTGCTGGGGGTTTCAAGCAGCGTCCATGGTGCTTTATTCTGTGGCTGGGGGGGTGACTGCAGGGCTGTCCTTTGTGTTTCCCTGTCTCATGTTTCACGGGACTTCGTTAATTGGGAACAGTGTTTTAAGAGGAGTGGCTGGGCACTTCCTGGTGTGTGCTGGGCTTCCTGTATGGTTTGCTCTTCCTGCTTGTGGCCATGGGGGTTGAGTATTCCTCTCGATGTGCCTGCGACATCTTTATCCGTGCAGTGTAATTTCCTTTTGCGACTTTCATGGTCTCTTTGCAGACTTTCTTTCATTCTGCTGTGCGGGCTGCGCTGCTTGAGCCTTCTGCAAACTAGGCTGGGGATGTTTGTGTGGCCGTGAACACTTCTCCTGAGGGGATGTGCATCCGAGGCACGGTTTTTCGGACATGTTGATCCCTGTTCATGCTGTGCTGGGATTTGACCCCGGTCCTTGTCTGATGTTGGGTTTTACTCCCTTACTCCCTGTGTAGTTCCTCGGTGGTAGATGTCCTGCCTTTTCCTGATGTCCTCACAGATATTCTGGCTGTGGTGTGGCTTGCTGTCGACATGCAGGGGATTCCGCGCTTTCTGGGGTAGCGGTGTCGCCTGGCGGACTTTGTCGCCCAGTTCCCTCTGGTTCCTGGGGTAAATTCTGTTTTGTCCTCCATGGCTTCTTCTTCTTTTTCCTTTCCTGGGCTGTCCCAGTTGTGCGGGTGGTGGAGTCTGCTCTTGAGCATTCTTCTGCTGCTTCTCTTTTGGGGTGCGTGCTGGCACTTCTTCGGCCTATGCTTCAGAGGTCCATTCTAAGGGTTTGGTCCTGTCTTCTGGGTCAGGGGGATCTCGCTCCTGTTTTGGCGCAGATGGTGGTCTTGACTTGGTTTCTGTCTGCTGTGTTTTTATTGTCCTAAGGGGACTCCCTTTGGCTGCTGGGGCGGAGGTGGCTGGTGGGCGGTTTCTCTGGACCGTGCTTTGGTGCCTTGACGCTGCTCAGACACCTTGGTCTGTTACCTGGTTTTTGTGGATCCCAGGCTTTTTTGGCTTACTCTACAGACAGTTTATGCGGAGGTACTTGTCTTTTCAATTTTCTGGTGCTCTGTCTTCTTCTCGGCCCTTTCGTGGTCGGGCCCGTGGTCGGGGGGGCTACGTTCCATTTGGTTCCCGGCCTCTGCGGCGCATGCAGCTGCCCCTGGGTGTTGGTCAATTGGTGTTATGCCCAGGCGGTGTCACCGTGGCATGGTGGTTGTGGTTGCGGTCTCTTCCTCAAGAGGTTATGTGTTCAACTCCTAGTGTTTCGCTGGTTGTGGGTTCCTGTCTACATTGTTGGCAATGTTGCTATTTTTGTGGGGCTCGGCTCCGTTGTTCCTGGATCGTTGGTCCGGTTTGATTTCCGACTGGTGGGGCCTGTCGGTCATCGTTCTTGGTTACCGGATTCCGTTCCGGGGCCGTTCCCCTTTTGGACTGTTTTCGAGGTTACTCCGTTGTCCTTAGGCCCGTGATGTGGTCTGCCATGTTCTCTGGCGTCGGCCTGTTTTTGTCACGGGGCTCTGTTGTGCTGGTTCCGGTGGTGGTGCGGGCCCTGGGGTTTTGTTCCTCTCTGTTCCTGGTCCCGGCGCCCATTGTTTCCTTCCGCTCGTTTCTGAGTCCCCGGGCTTTGACCTGATTGGTGCGGCTGGGTCATTTTTGGATGATTCCCTTGCAGTCCGTCGTTCCCCTCATCCTGGTGGGCGGTTTTTTGGCTTCCCTGGATTTGGGAGTCGCCTGTTTTCCCGTTCCCATCCTTCCGGCGGGTCAGCGGTTCCTGCGGTTTGCGGTGGACAGGTTCCATTACCAGTTTCTGGTGTTGCCTTTTCGGCCTCTCTACTGCTCCCCGGGTTTTTTCCACGGTGTTGGCTCTTGCTGTGGGTGTTTTGCTGGGTCTGGGTTTCCCTGTTGTTGGAAATGGCCCTTTTGCAGGGTTATCCCTAAACTTTTTGCTTCTTCCTCCTTTGTTTTTCCTGACCTGTGGTTGTTGGCTATAGAACTCTGGGCATTTTACCACTGCTGATCAGTGCTAAAGTGCATATGCTCTCTGTGTAAATTGTTATTGTGATTGGTTATCCATGATCGGTATATTTGATTTACTGGTAGGTCCCTAGTAAAGTGCACTAAGTGTGCCAGGGCTGGTAAATCAAATGCTACTAGTGGGCTTGCAGCACTGGTTGTGCCACCCACATGAGTAGCCCTGAAAAGTTGTCTCAGGCCTGCCACCGCAGTGCCTGCGCGCAGTTTGTTAACTGCCATTTTGACCTGGCCAGTGTACCCACTTGCCAGGCCTTACCCTTCCCTTTTCTTACACATAGGACACCCCTATGGTAGGCCCAAGGTACCCCCCTGGGCAGGGTGCAGTGTATGTAACAGATAGGACATGTACTGGTGTGTGTACCATGTCCTGATAGTGAAATACTGCCAATTTCGTTTTTCACTATTGAAAGGCTATCTTGCCCATAGGACAGAATGGGGAATGCTGTGTAACATGTTTACCTGCATATCTTCCCATAGGAGCAAGATAGAAAATTGGAGTCTGGTATCCCTGAACTCAGAATTTAATAACATCTTTTAGTAAAGATGGTTTTTAAATTCTATGTTTGAAAATAGCACTTTTAGAAAGTGGCTACTTTCTTGTTCAACCTTTCTGTGTGCCTCTGCCTGTTTGTGGATTGACTGTCTGGCTTGAGAGTGACAGGGGCTGGGGTGTCTCCAGGAGTCTGGGTGAGTCAGCACTAGGCTGAATAGACCTAACTGCATTTGGAGTGGTGGGAGGAGTAGCACCTGGGCCTGAATAGGGCTGTGCCTGCCTTCCACAATGCTGGCTCCACCTCCTGCGGTGCGTCTGAAGACCCTGGCCCACATTCACAAAGGAAGAAGTTGTGCACTGGCAGAGTGCACCCAGAACTGGTTTGGAATGGGTCCAGGACCCCTAACACATAAAGAACAAAGACTTTTGGGGTACAAAAGTAAGAGCTGAAACCCCTGTAAAATTAGACTACTTTGGAATCAAGGAGAAACCTTTGCTGGAGAGAAAAGCTGAAGAGCTCAAGGAGAAGTATTGCCCTAGTGTGTCTGGGGTTGGCCTGCAGTTGCTATTTCTACCAAAGGAAGGAGAAGGACTTTGCTGTGTGCTGTGTCCCCCCCTGCTTGAAGAAAGGACTTTGCTGTGTGCTGTGTCCTGAAAAGAAAGTTTCCAAGGGCCTGAGGAGAGCTGGCCTCCTGTTTCGGAAACACAGGGATACAGAAGTTTCCAGGACTACTTTCTGATCAAGAGGAATCCATGCCAAAGAAGAGCAGCTGAAGAGACTGAAGAGAAGTACTGCCCAAGTGTGTCTAGGGTTGGCCTGCAGTTTGCTGTCTCAACTGAGAAGAGGACAAGGGACTTTGCTGTGTGCTGTGTCCCCCCCTGCTTGAAGAAAGGACTTTGCTGTGTCCTGAAAAGAAAGTCTCCAAGGGCCTGAGGAGAGCTGGCCTCCTGTTTCGGAAACACAGGGATACAAAAGTTTCCAGGACTACTTTCTGATCAAGAGGAATCCCTGCCAAAGAAGAGCAGCTGAAGAGACTGAGGAGAAGTACTGCCCAAGTGTGTCTAGGGTTGGCCTGCAGTTTGCTGTCTCAACTGAGAAGAGGACAAGGGACTTTGCTGTGTGCTGTGTCCCCCTGCTTGCAACAAGGACTTTGCTGTGTGCTGTGTCCAGAAGTAAAGAGTCTCCAAGGGCCTGAGAAGAGCTGGCCTCCTGTTTCAGAAACTCAGGGATACAAAGGTTTTCCAGAAGAACATCTGCTCATCGCTGTGTGCATGTGCTTGCACCCAGCGTGTGTCCTGTGAGGAGCCCGTGTTGCTAAAAGGAGCTTTCCCCATAACCTCCTCTGTTCGTGGTCATGAGGAGTCCGAGAAGCCCTGTGTCTGCTTTCACCGCCGCCGGCCCGGGATCTGCAAGAGCGCCGTGCCTGCTGGCCCCACTGCCGGCCCGGGATCTACGAGAGCGCTCTGCCTGGTTTTCACCGCCGCCGGCCCATGATCTCTAAGAGCGTTGAGATCGACCAGAGTGAGGCGTTGCCTGGCAATGGGGGCTCGTCACCAGAAGGAGCCGTGCCGAAAGCCAGAAGAGTGAGGCGTTGCCCAGCGACGAGGGGCTTGTCAGCAGCGGGAGCCAGACGTCCGACGAGAGGAGAGAGAGAAGAGCGGAGCAACCCCCAGGTAAGGCTTGGACTCCGGTCCCGAGCCGCTGTGTGCGTCACCTGGGGGCAAGCTGGAAAGAGAGGAGCAGCTCCGATCTCTCCCGCTGTAACGCGCCTCTGCGCTGAGACCCTCGAGCGGCCCGTGCTTGTTTAATAACACCGGGGCCGCCCTAGTGCCTCCTTACTTTTACTTGCCATCAATTTGGGGGCTATCTTTGTAAGCGCTAACCGCGTAGGTCAGCTGGAGGCTAATACAAACAGTTCAACCCCAGACAGACCGCGTGCCGGTGTCGAATCGAACTGTGTGATAACATTTAATTTAATCATAAGCACCAAGAAGGAGCTACACGCTTGTTTTTGAAAAGAACACTACAAGAGAACCTTTTAAAGAAAAAGCTTTTATTATGTATGTTGGATTTATGTCGTTTTGGTCTTGCATAAATTAGATAAAGAGACATCTATTTTTATAATAACCTGTGTGGTGTCCATTTGTGGCGTTTCACTGTGTTACTGTGGGTGTTGGTGCAAATACTTTACACATTGCCTTGGGGATAAGCCTGTCTGCTCATGCCAAGCTACCAAGGGGGTGAGCAGGGGTTATCTACAGTGTGTTTCCCCCTTACCCTGACTAGAAGCAAGGGTCCCTATTTGGTCAAAGGTACCTACCTCTGCCAACGAGAGAGCCCCAGTTCTAACACCCGTGTTTCCCTATGTTGCTTTTGTCTGGTTTCTGCTTCCACCCTCCTTGAGCCTCTTCTGGCGGTGGTGGCGTCGATGGCCTTGTTCCAGGTTCTGGGGTTCGTGTTGGATCTGGCCTTTCTCATCTGGTTCCTGTTCAGGGACTTTGGTTTCTCGGAGGCCTGTTCGGCACTTTGCAGTGGGCTGTTTTTCTCCCTCTGGCTTGGTTCTCTACCCTATTGATTCTTCTGCGAGTCCTGCTGGGTCGCCCTTCTGCCCCGGCTCAGGGTTGGTTGCGGGTCCAGAGGTTGGTGGCTGCCACCACTTCTGTGGTTCCTTGGGCTCGCCAGCGCCCCGGGTCCTTGGTGCTTCTTCTGTTGCCTCGTTGGGACCCTTCCCATGCAGGTTGCGTGGTTCTGGTTCCTCTCTCCTCTGTTCTGGTTCCTTCTTTGGACTAGTGGCTTTGCTATCCCTCCCTGGTGTAGGGGGTGCATTTTCTGCTTCCTTCTCTCCTCTTGTTGGCCTCGGACGCCTGTCCTTTGGGTTGGGGGGCTGCATTGGGGTTCTTGGTGGCTGGCGAGTCTGTGGGTTCGTACCGGCTCTCTGGTGGCTTGTTATTACTTGCGCCTTCATGGGGGGGTCCGGGTGCGTGTTTCTGTACCTGCTGACTTCTGTGTTTTGTGTCTGGGCACATTCTTGTCTGTTGGCATTGAGGGCTGTTTGTGTTCCGGGGCGTCTGTTTTTCATACGGATGGCTTGGGTCACTTCCTCCCGTCCTCTGTTTTGTGCCGTCTGTCTGTTCCTCAGTTCCGGGATCTTTGTCTTCGGATCAAGCCTCTCTGGATCGGTCTTTTTGCTTCTCCTCCCGACGCTCTTCTCCCCCGGTTTTGTTCCGTGGTGGTCTGTCCTCGGGTTTGGGGGTTGCTCTTTCGTTTCCTTGGCCTTCGGGCTTTCTGTATGCCTTCCCTCCTCTTTCCCTCCTCCCGAGGGTGCTGCAGTGGATTCGGGGGGATAAAGGTGTCTGTGCTGTTGGTTGCTCCTTTTTGGCCTCGCTGCCTTTGGTTTCCGCTCCTGCTGGCAGGGGGGCAGGTTTGGCCGGCTTCCCTTGGCTCCGGCTCCGCTTCTGTGTCCGCACCTGTCTTTGCCCTGTCTTTGTCGCTTGCGTCTGATGGCCTGGCTCTTGAGCGGCTGTCATTGGCGTCTTTGGGCTGATCTTCTGTGGTGGCCTGTGGCATTCAGTTGTCACGTCGGCCTTCAACACTTGAGAACTATGGTGTGCGTTGAGGCTCTTTTGTCTCCTGGTGCTCTTCTCTTGGTCTGGATCCGTGGTTGGAGATCCGGCTTCTATTCTTGCTTTTCTCCATGAAGGGTTTTGATGGACCTTTCCCCTTCTGCCTTGTCTGCTCGTTGGGCTGCGGTTCAGGCTTGTCGGGGTCACGGGGCCTCTTTGGGGGTTGGTGCTCCTTTGGTGAGTCGGATTCTGCGTAGTTTTCGGCTTCAGTGTCCGGTCTCTCCTGTGGTTGTGCCTTCTTGGGTTTGCCTACTGTTTTGCGGGGTCTGCTGTTGCCCCCTTTTGTGCCTTTGTTGGGGGTTGTTTGTTGTGGTTGTCCGCAACGGTGGCTTTTTGTTGACAGTTGCCTCTGTGCTTCGGTTGGGTGAGTTGGGTGCTTTGCTTCTCTCCTTCCCTTATTTGTAGTTTCTGCTGGATGGGGTTGTTTTGCGGCTGGGCCCGGCTTTTCTCCCTGGGTTTCCTCTGTGTTCCATTTGCAGCTGGAGGTGATTCCTTCCTATTTTGCCTGGGGGTGGGGATTCCTTTGTTCCTTCATCCTTGGATCTTTGCACCCTTCGGTTTTTCCGTGCCTTGGGGTTTCATCTTTCTCCTGCCCTTTTGGTCTCCTGTGGGAGTGTGGCTCGGGGTTGGTTGGTTTCTCTTTCTGCCTTCACTCGCTATGTGCGTTTGGCGGTCTGCCTATCTTGTGGGTCTGCCTCCTCCGTCTCCGGTGCAGGGTCATTCGACACGTTCTGTGTCCGCTTCCTGGACTGAGCGACTGGGCTCTCTATCCTGGAGTTTTGTAGAGTGCCCTCTTGGCAGTCCCATCACACGTTTGTTCGGCATTTTCACCTTGATGTTTTACATGCCTCTGTTGGCAGTTTTGCTGTTGGCGTTTTGAACGCTGCTGTTCATTACTCATTTGTTTGATTAAAGTTTTGTACTTTTGCATGGATCCCTGGTGTCCTGTGTTTTTTATTCTTGGTTCTCTGCTTGTGAGTTCCTCACTTTGTTAGGACTGGGATGAGGAGGACCCATGAGGGGTAATGTCTTGTTACTTACCGGTAATCTTCATTACCCCGATTAGGGTCCTCCTCGTCCCAGTCCTCTTCCCTCCCTCCCTCCCACTGTGTTTATGTCTGGGATTTGTTGATAACAGGCATGGCGGTGGGTGGGAGGGGTTTATATGACCTTTGACTTTTGTTTTTTTTGCGTTTTGATTGGCTGGCTGAAGGCAGGACTGCCTCACTTTGTTAGGACTGGGACGAGGAGGACCCCAATCGGGGTAATGAAGATTACCGGTAAGTAACAAGACATTTATATTTAGTGGGGAAAAGTGTGAACCAATAAACTGTGGGGATTTCAGTTCATACGTATGACACACCTCTCGCTGGAGTATTCAGTAGCTCTTTATAGGCTGATGGACATGTACTTAAAGTCACGAGTGTCACTGAAAAGAAAAATTATACTAAACACCACTGTATGGTGTGCACCTGCAACTCTAGATTTTCTATACATAACTTGACAAACATGTACCTATGGAATAGTACATCTTTATTTCTCTTATATGCACTTAACTTTTGATATTTTGTCCCTCTATATTCTGCCTTCGATATTTTTGTACCATGATTTTCTGGGGGTTAAAGCGTATGACCCAGAGGCTCTGTCCAAATATATAACAGTGATGACAGCATATAAAAAAGCCATCATAGCCAGGAAAGCCGAATACTATGAGTCTAGGATTCTGGCTGCCGATAACAAACAGAAAGAGACTTTTCGGATTTTAAAGGAGCTGAGGCAGTCAGCAGAACAGAAACCCCCTGTCTGTCTGGAAGACTGCAATAAGTTCCAGTCCTACTTCCTCACTAAAGTCAAAGACCTCCTGACGGACATCTACCACACCCCTGTCGTACACTGCCCCCCGGCGGTGGTCCTCAAACCACTCACATATGGCAAGCCCCTCACCATCTTCCCAAAGCTAAATCACGTTTTTCTGAATCACTTAATGGGCCTGGTCAAATCAGGGTCACCAGCGGATCCCTGTCCCCCCAGGGTGTTTCGAATGGCACTCCCCGGGGTAGAGAGCGAGGTTCTTAGCTTGCTAAATCGATCACTTGAAACTGGCCAGGTCCCGACCAACTTTAAGGAGGCGAGAGTCATTCCCCTGCTGAAAAAACCTGGGGCTGATACAAAGAATCTTAAGAACTTTAGGCCCATCTCCCAGCTCCCTTTTTTGGCAAAGGTGCTGGAACAGCATGTGCTGAAAACCCTATCACACCACATAGAGGTAAATCAGCTACTCCAAATAAAACAGGCAGGTTTTAGGGCCCATCATAGTACAGAATTGGTAATGCTGGCAGTGACAGATGAACTTAGGACCATGGCCGACAACAGGAAGCCTTGCGCCCTGGTCCTACTGGACCTGTCCGCGGCATTCGACACGGTCAATCATAGCCAACTCCTGTCACGAATCTCGAAGTTGGGCATCCAGGGGACGGCTTTCCAGTGGCTCTCGTCCTTCTTGTCAGACCGATCCCAACGGGTCCAACTGGCTGATCAGATGTCCAACACCGGCGAGCTCTCGTGCGGGGTCCCCCAGGGTTCGGCATTGTCCCCCCTCCTCTTCAATGCCTATCTTCAGCCTCTGGTGGCCGCACTGAGCCGCATGGAGTGCCAAGTTTTCAATTATGCAGATGACACCCAAATTATCATCCAGATTGACAACTCCCCCCCCGGGCCACGGGCGGGTGCAGAATATCCTGAAGTACACGGTCAACTGGCTGACTGCCAATTCCCTTAAAATTAACCCCGATAAAACTGAGGTCCTGGCAATCACCATAGACACCAATCCTTGGTGCGACCTCTTTTGGCCACAAGAGCTTGGCACTATCCCCAAACCAGCCCAAGTGGTAAAGAGCCTTGGCATAAAAATCGATGCCAAGCTCTCCATGGCTCACAAGGTATCCTCCGTGTTAGGAACATGTGTGGGCCTGTTAAGACAGCTACGACGACTCGCCCCCCTCCTTTCATTTACGGCACTCCGGATGGTAGTGTCAGCAATGATCGTGTCACGACTGGACTATGGTAATTCCCTGTACATTGGCCTCCCGGAGAAGCTGCTAACGAAACTCCAGGTAGTCATGAATGATGCTGCCAGACTGATTTTCAGACTCCCAAGGTGGGCGCACGCCACCCCCCTACTGCAGCAGTTGCACTGGCTCCCAGTTAGACAAAGAACCATGTTCAAAGGGCTTTGCATAGCACATAAAGCTATCCACGGCCAGGCCCCAGCTTACATCAGGGACCGACTGGTAAGCTATGTGCCAGGACGGTCCCTCCGCTCCTCGGATGCTGGCCTGCTGACTTGCCACCGTTATAATATCTCGTATAAAGGGGGCAGAGCCTGTTCCACTATGATTCCCCAACTTTGGAACAAGCTACCCGCCAGCCTTCGTAAAGAACCTGTCATCCTCCCATTTAGGAGGAAACTAAAAACACTCCTGTTAGAAATGGGATCTCTAGTTGGCAAGGGCTTGCACCTTTGTCCAAGTAGGGACCCTTCTTCCTAGTCAGGGTAAGGGAGTTACCCTCCTAAAATAACCCCTGCTCACCCCCTTGGTAGCTTGGCACGAGCAGTCAGGCTTATTCTAGAGGCAGTGTGTAAAGTATTTGCACATAACCAACAGTAATACAGTGTAAGCACTACAAACGGACACCACACCAGTTTAGAAAAATAACCAATTTTTATATACTCAAGACAAGACCAATTACGACAAAAATCCACAATACTATACTTTAAAAATGAATGCTTGATAAGGTAACTTCTTCTTTGCAGGAATAACACAGAAGCAAAGTTCGTACGAGTCGGTAGCCCCGTCCGGGTCTACCGCGATGCTGAATTACACAGAGTCCAACAGTTCCAGCCGACCGCGTCGTTACGGGCCAGCAGAGTCGTGAACAGACTCGGTCACAGTACCTTTCTCGTTGTGGCTGGTACGGAGTGTACGAGCCGGTCGGCGTTCGTCGCGGTTGCGGTGCAAGACGGAGCGATGCAAGGTGCGGTGTCCCTCGATGCGGTGCAGGCAGCGGCTCGATGAGCGTCATGCAGACGGAGTCGGTGAGTCCAAGGCGTGCGATGCAGGGTGAGACGATGCTCAATGCGGTGCTGACAGGTTGCGATGCAGGCGACCAAGCCGGAGTGCGGGAGCTGGCGTCGGACTGCGGTGCGAGTCGGAGCGGTGCGTCGCAGACGTGCGAGCGGTGCCCCAAATGCGGTGCGGTCACGACTCTTGAGCCAGTTGCAGCGACAGCGTCGGTCTGGTCCGGCTGGCACAGTGAAGCGATGCAATGCGAACTGCGGTGCCCACAGGTCACGGTGCAAGCAGCTGCTCGATGTTGGCGGCGTCGGACGTCGCCCACAGTGAGACCAGGGTTGCGATGCGAAGCGGGGCGATGCGGTCTGCGGTGCAAACAGGTCACCGGCCAGGGATGGATTCGGTTGACGGAGTCGGTTGCAGTTCCCTTCCTCTGTGGCAACTGAAACAGCGTTCCAGAAGCGGTACCCAGAGGCTTGTGAAGTCTTTGTAGTCCCTGAGACTTCTTAACAGGAGGCCAGCTCGGTTCCAGGCCCTTGGAGATACTCAGCACAAGTTTGTAGAAAGTTCAGTCCTTTCACTGCCCAAGGCAGAAGCAGCAGCTGCAGGCCAACCCAGCAAAGCAACAACACAGCAAAGGGCAGTACTCCTCCTGGCAGCTCTTCCAGCTCTTCGTCTTGGCAGGTTCCTTGATTCCAGCGAGATCTAAATTCATGGGGTCAGGGCCCCAATATTTATCCCAAATTCCTTTGTTCTCTGAAGGCAGAGAGGCCTTTGCCTAGTCCAAACCAGTTCTGGAGCACTTTGTTGACAAGTCTCCGTCCCTTCTTTCAGTGAGTAGGCCAGGGACATCAGACGCACCACAGGAGGTGGAGCCAGCATTGTGGAGGGAAGGCACTGTCCTATTCAGGGCCCAGGTGCGACCCCTCCCACCCATCTACATGTAGATCTTGCTATTCAGCCCTGTGCTGACTCACCCTGTCTCCTGGCATCCCCCAGCCCCTGTCACTCACACTCCAGACAAGGAATACACAACCTCGCAGAGGCAGGCTTGGATGGTTAGACAAGAAAATACCCACTTTCTAAAAGTGGTATTTTCAAACACAGAATGTTAAAACCAACTTCACTAAAAGATGCATTTTATCATTCTGAGTCCAGGCATACTAAACTCGAATTTCTACCATGTTCCCGGGGTCAGTTAGGATTATAAACTGTAATAATCAAAACTGCCCGTTCTGGCCTAGGGGAACAGGTAGCCTTGCAATAGTGAAAAACGAACTAGGCTGTAATTCACTATCAGTACATGCCGCACACACCAGGGCATGTCCTACCTTTCGCGTACAACGCACCCTGCCCACAGGGGTACCTTGGGCCTACCTTAGGGGTGACTAACATGTAGCAAAGGGAAGGTTTAGGGACTTGCAAGTGTGTGCACTTGCCAAGTCGACATGGCAGCCCCAGGCTGCGCACAGGCTCTGCGATGGCAGGCCCGAGTTACATTTTACGGGCTGTTTGCGTGGGTGGCACAATCCAGTGCTGCAGCCCACCAACAGCATTTGGTCTATAGGCCCTGGCACTCGCAGTGCACTTTACAAGGGACTGACAGATAAACCAAATAGGCCAATCATGGAAACACCAATCCATAACACATTTTATACAGGAGCACTTGCACTTTCCCACTGGACCGCAGTGAGGAAAGTGCGCAGAATCATTACACCAGCAAAAACAGAGTCAAAACCGGGAGGTCAGAAAGCAAAAGTCAGGGGAAACACGCCAAAAGATGCCAAGACTAACACATGTCCCCTCCAGCTGAAAGTAGGGAGAACTACCCAACCCCATTGGAGTTCTCCTCACTAAGGCGGAAGAACCTGGACAGACCATCTGCGTTGGCGTGTTCTGTACCAGGACGGTGCTCCACCGTAAAGTCCATTCCCTGTAGGGAGATGGACCACCTCAGCAGTTTTGGATTCTCACCCCTCATTTGCATCAACCATCTGAGGGGCCTGTGGTCTGTCTGAACCCGGAAGTGAGTCCCAAACAGGTATGGTCTCAACTTCTTCAGTGCCCAGACCACAGCAAAAGCTTCCCTTTCTATGGCACTCCACCTCTGTTCCCTGGGAAGTAGTCTCCTGCTAAGGAAGACTACAGGCTGATCCAGGCCCTCTTCGTTCAGTTGTGAGAGCACCGCTCCCACACCATGCTCTGAAGAGTCAGTCTGCACGACAAATTCTTTGGAGAAGTCAGGTGCCTTGAGCACGGGCGCCGTGCACATGGCTGCCTTCAGGGCATCAAAAGCTTTCTGGCAGGACTCAGTCCAGATCACTTTCCTGGGCTGCCTCTTAGAGGTCAGCTCTGTTAAGGGGGCAACGATGGTGCCATAGCCCTTAACAAATCTCCTATAGTAGCCGGTGAGACCTAAGAAGGCTCTCACCTCTGTCTGGGTCTTGGGGGCTCCCAAGCCAGAATGGTGTCAATCTTGGGTTGTAGGGGCGCCACCTGGCCGCTTCCTACCTGGTGTCCCAAGTACACCACAGACCCCTGCCCGATCTGGCACTTACTGGCCTTGATCGTGAGGCCTGCACCTTGCAGAGCCCTCAACACTTTCTCAAGGTGCTGTAAATGTTCTTCCCAGCTGGAACTGAACACAGCAATGTCATCCAGGTAGGCGGCACTGAAATCCTCCAGCCCAGCCAACACCTCATTGACCAACCTCTGAAAGGTGGCAGGGGCATTCTTCAACCCAAAGGGCATTACCCGGAATTGGTAATGACCTTCTGGGGTTGAGAATGCTGATCTCTCCTTGGCCCCATCGGTTAAGGCAATCTGCCAGTACCCAGACGTCAAATCAAACGTGCTGAGGAACCGGGCAGCTCCCAACCGATCAATGAGCTCATCAGCTCTGGGGATGGGGTGCGCGTCAGTCCTGGTGACGGCATTGAGCCAACGGTAGTCCACACAAAACCGGAGTTCTGGAGTGGCACCGGGCGCAGCAGCCTTTGGGACCAAGACCACTGGGCTGGCCCAAGGACTGTGGGAGGGCTCAATCACCCCTAACGCCAACATCTTAGAGACCTCCTCCTTGATGCTGGCTCTGACGCGGTCAGTCAACCTGTAAATCTTGTGCTTCACAGGAGGGCTGTCACCAGTGTCCACGTCATGGGTACACCAGTGAGTAACACCGGGGGTCAGAGAGAACAGTGGGGCGAACTGTCCCAACAACCGGCGACAGTCCCCCTGCTGCTCCTGAGTCAGAGTAGGGGAGAGGATCACACCCTCTACTGACCCATCATGCTCCTTGGTAGACAGGAGGACAGGGAGAGGCTCACTCTCCTCTTCCACCCCATCATCTGTCGCCAAGAGCATACTCACTTCAGACCTCTCGAAGTGGGGCTTGAGGCGGTTCACGTGAAGGACCCTCAAAGGGTTCCTTTGAGCCTGCAAATCCACCAGGTAGGTGACGTCACTTTTGCGCTCCTTTACCTCATATGGCCCAGTCCACTTGTCCTGCAAGGCACAAGGTGCCACTGCGGCCATGACCAACACTTTTGCCCAGGTTGAAATTCGACCAGAGTGGCATTCTGGTCATACCATCTCTTCATTTCTTCCTGGCTTGCTTCTAGGTTCGCCTGAGCGAGTTTCCTGAAGCGGGCAGTTTGGTTTCTAAAGGCCAGCATGTAGCTAAATACATCCTGGGGAGTTTTCCTGGGAGCTGCCTCCCAGCCTTCCTTTACCAAACTCAGAGGTCCTCTGACAGGGTGGCCATACAGGAGCTCAAAGGGGCTGTACCCAAGAGACTTCTGAGGCACCTCCCTGTATGCAAAGAGTATGCATGGCAAGAGGACGTCCCACTTACGCCTCATGGGTTCTGTTAGACCCTTGATCATGCCTTTCAAGGTCTGGTTGAATCTCTCCACCAGACCGTTTCCTTGTGGGTGGTAAGGAGTGGTGAACTTGTAGGTTACACCACACTCCTTCCACAGGGATGTCATATACTTCGATATGAAATTGGTCCCCCTATCAGAAACCACCTCTCTGGGGAATCCCACACGGGAAAAGATCCCCATTAACGCCCGGCCCACCACTGGCGCCGTCGTTGTCCTGAGAGGGATTGCCTCCGGGTACCGGGTGGCATGGTCCACCAAGACCAGGGTGTACCTGTTGCCCATGGCTGCCTTGGGATCCAGTGGCCCCACAATATCCATCCCTACCCTTTCAAAGGGTGTTCCAACAACAGGAAAAGGTTGGAGAGGAGCTTTGACCTTCCTCCCACTCTTACCACTTGCCTGGCAAGTTTGGCAAGACCTACAGTGTGCATCTGACTGCCTTCGCATTTGGGGCCAAAAGAAGTGGGTGACAAGCCTGTCAAAGGTCTTGTCCTGCCCCAAATGTCCTGCCAAAGGCACGTCATGAGCCAGACCCAGTAGGAAGGTCCTGAAGCGCTGGGGTACCACCAGCACACGGGCTGACCCAGGCTCAGCAACCTTAGGCTCACTGTATAGGAGACCACTCTCCCAGTAGATCAGATGTGATCCGGACTGATTGCCAGCTGCCTGGTCTGCAGCCTGCCGCCGCAGACCCTCCAGAGTAGGGCACTCGTTCTGCTCCTTGCAGAAGGACCCCCTTCTTGCTGCCAATGGGTCAGCTCAGAGATGTCTCCCAGTTCGGCTACCTGCTCCCCTGTAGGCACCGGGGCGTCCCCCTTGAGGTCCGCCTCCTCCCGGTCCGTGGGAACTTCGGGGCCGGTTTCCCGCGCCCCTGCCCTTTCTCTTGGCAGGGACTTGGGCCACTGTTTCAGGCTCCAAGTCCTCTTGATCACCCTTTCTGGCTGCCATTGACCGAGTAGACACGCATGCCCACTCTGGCAACCCAAGCATCTCCAAGTGAGACCTGAGCTCAACCTCCTTCCATAAGGACTGCTCCAGGTCGTTTCCTAGCAGACAATCTACAGGCATGGTAGGGCTCACAACCACCCTCAAGGGACCTGAGACCCCCCCCATTCAAAGGGAACCTGCGCCACCATACATTGGTGCTCTGAGTTGTCTACAGCAACTACTTGGTGGAATGCCCCGGGGATTACTTGCTTCTCAGACACCAGGTGACACCGGACTGAGGTCACACTGGCTCCAGTGTCTCTGAGAGCCTCTACCCTGTTCCCATTAATGGTCACCCAGGTGCTATATTTCTTTGTGTTAGGGGGCACCTGGTTTCCTGGGACCATCTCACTGTCCCCTAGTGAGACAAGGGTCATTTCTGCGGGATCCCCACCCTCCTGTGGGCACCCCTCCTCCCCAAGCGCTACACTAGCCAACACTTTGGACTGTCCACCGGTGGGTGGATGTGTCCTCCTTTGGGCACTTGGGGTCCCCCTTAAAGTGACCTACCTGGTCACATGCATAACACTTGCGGGGGCCGGTCTCAACAGGCTTCCCGTAGAGACCCCTTTCTTCTTATCACCGGGGGGCTGGGAACCTTTACCCTGGGTACTAGTTTGGGGCCCTTTCGAGAACTCCTGTGCTTTACCCTTGTCCCCCCCACCTTTCTGATGGGGACCCTGCCCACCTTTGGCTGAGTCTCCCCCAAACGCTTTCTTGTGGACCCTGGTACTCACCCAGCGGTCCGCTTCCATAGCAATCTTCCTGGGGTCAGTTAGCTTACTATCAACTAGGTGCTGGCGCAGATCTGCAAAACATAGACTAGACAAGTGCTCCCATGCAATCAAGTTGTAGAGCCCCTGAAAATCTGTTACACTACTGCCCTTCACCCAACCATCCAGAGACCTGCAGAACACATCCACACATTCCAACCAAGTGTTGGCATCAGACTTCTTACTGGACCTGAACTGATCCCTGTACTTTTCAGGAGTAAGACCATACTTCGTGAGAAGGGCATCCTTCATGTCAGCATAGGTGAGGTGATACCCCTTACCCAAAGCTATCAGAGCATCCCTTGCTTCTTCCGGGAAAAGTGGCCACAATCCTGCTCCCCAATTCTCCTCAGGGACCCCATTCATGTGTATGGCTGCCTCATAACCCTGGAAACCACCTTTGTATGTCATCCCCCTTCTTGAACTCCTTGCCTACGTTCTTGGGAATGTGCACAATCCTGTCTGCCTTTCTGGACGAATTGCTGCCACCATCTGAGCCTGACTTACTCCTAAGTTCTAGCTCCTTCAGTTCTCTCTCATGCTCTAAGAGCATCTTCCTCTCCTCTATGGCCAATCTCTTCTCCTCCCGCTCACTCTCCAGCCTGAGCTTCTGCAGCTCAAACTGCCTTGCCTCCCGCCTGTCCTCCAGCTCCTCTGGGGACAGACTGCTGCTGCCTGACCTGGCGGGTTCCCCCTACCCAAAAGCACATCCACCCTGGAAATAGGCTCCTCCACCTCCTCACTGAGATTACCAGGCTGCCCATTGGCATGTCTGGCTGCTACCCAGGCCCTCAGCGCCTTCTGTAGCTCCTCCTTCCTTGTGAGGCCTTTAATTTGGACTTTCAGGTTTTTACAAATCGCTCGTAGCTCCTTTACGGCATAGGATTCCAACCTATCCTCCTCAAAGATAACTTCCAGAGATGCAACGGATGATGCAATTGATTCAGGCATGACAAAAGTAGTGAGTTGAAAACTGGCAAGATCAAAAATAGGCCAAAGGAAAAAGAACCAGTATGTGGTACGTAATGGTCTGCGATATGGTAGTAGTGCACACCAATCACTGTAAGTCAAGTGCAAACACAAGTCCTATCCTCACCGCTGACAACCAATGTTAGAAATGGGATCTCTAGTTGGCAAGGGCTTGCACCTTTGTCCAAGTAGGGACCCTTCTTCCTAGTCAGGGTAAGGGAGTTACCCTCCTAAAATAACCCCTGCTCACCCCCTTGGTAGCTTGGCACGAGCAGTCAGGCTTATTCTAGAGGCAGTGTGTAAAGTATTTGCACATAACCAACAGTAATACAGTGTAAGCACTACAAACGGACACCACACCAGTTTAGAAAAATAACCAATTTTTATATACTCAAGACAAGACCAATTACGACAAAAATCCACAATACTATACTTTAAAAATGAATGCTTGATAAGGTAACTTCTTCTTTGCAGGAATAACACAGAAGCAAAGTTCAGATGCGAGTCGGTAGCCCCGTCCGGGTCTACCGCGATGCTGAATTACACAGAGTCCAACAGTTCCAGCCGACCGCGTGCGTTACGGGCCAGCAGAGTCGTGAACAGACTCGGTCACAGTACCTTTCTCGTTGTGGCTGGTACGGAGTGTACGAGCCGGTCGGCGTTCGTCGTTGTTGCGGTGCAAGACGGAGCGATGCAAGGTGCGGTGTCCCTCGATGCGGTGCAGGCAGCGGCTCGATGAGCGTCGTGCAGACGGAGTCGGTGAGTCCAAGGCGTGCGATGCAGGGTGAGACGATGCTCAATGCGGTGCTGACAGGTTGCGATGCAGGCGACCAAGCCGGAGTGCGGGAGCTGGCGTCGGACAGCGGTGCGAGTCGGAGCGGTGCGTCGCAGACGTGCGAGCGGTGCCCCAAATGCGGTGCGGTCACGACTCTTGAGCCAGTTGCAGCGACAGCGTCGGTCTGGTCCGGCTGGCACAGTGAAGCGATGCGATGCGAACTGCGGTGCCCACAGGTCACAGTGCAAGCAGCGGCTCGATGTTGGCGGCGTCGGACGTCGCCACGGTGAGACCAGGGTTGCGATGCGAAGCGGGGCGATGCGGTCTGCGGTGCAAACAGGTCACCGGCCAGGGATGGATTCGGTTGACGGAGTCGGTTGCAGTTCCCTTCCTCTGTGGCAACTGAAACAGCGTTCCAGAAGCGGTACCCAGAGGCTTGTGAAGTCTTTGTAGTCCCTGAGACTTCTTAACAGGAGGCCAGCTCGGTTCCAGGCCCTTGGAGATACTCAGCACAAGTTTGTAGAAAGTTCAGTCCTTTCACTGCCCAAGGCAGAAGCAGCAGCTGCAGGCCAACCCAGCAAAGCAACAACACAGCAAAGGGGCAGTACTCCTCCTGGCAGCTCTTCCAGCTCTTCGTCTTGGCAGGTTCCTTGATTCCAGCGAGATCTAAATTCATGGGGTCAGGGCCCCAATATTTATCCCAAATTCCTTTGTTCTCTGAAGGCAGAGAGGCCTTTGCCTAGTCCAAACCAGTTCTGGAGCACTTTGTTGACAAGTCTCCGTCCCTTCTTTCAGTGAGTAGGCCAGGGACATCAGATGCACCACAGGAGGTGGAGCCAGCATTGTGGAGGGAAGGCACTGTCCTATTCAGGGCCCAGGTGCGACCCTCCCACCCATCTACATGTAGATCTTGCTATTCAGCCCTGTGCTGACTCACCCTGTCTCCTGGCATCCCCCAGCCCCTGTCACTCACACTCCAGACAAGGAATACACAACCTCGCAGAGGCAGGCTTGGATGGTTAGACAAGAAAATACCCACTTTCTAAAAGTGGTATTTTCAAACACAGAATGTTAAAACCAACTTCACTAAAAGATGCATTTTATCATTCTGAGTCCAGGCATACTAAACTCGAATTTCTACCATGTTCCCGGGGTCAGTTAGGATTATAAACTGTAATAATCAAAACTGCCCCTTCTGGCCTAGGGGGAACAGGTAGCCTTGCAATAGTGAAAAGCGAACTAGGCTGTAATTTACTATCAGGACATGCCTGACACACCAGGGCATGTCCTACCTTTCAGCGTACAACGCACCCTGCCCACAGGGTACCTTGGGCCTACCTTAGGGGTGACTAACATGTAGCAAAGGGAAGGTTTAGGGACTTGCAAGTGTGTGCACTTGCCAAGTCGACATGGCAGCCCCAGGCTGCGCACAGGCTCTGCGATGGCAGGCCCGAGTTACATTTTACGGGCTGTTTGCGTGGGTGGCACAATCCAGTACTGCAGCCCACCAACAGCATTTGGTCTATAGGCCCTGACACTCGCAGTGCACTTTACAAGGGACTGACAGATAAACCAAATAGGCCAATCATGGAAACACCAATCCATAACACATTTTATACAGGAGCACTTGCACTTTCCCACTGGACCGCAGTGAGGAAAGTGCGCAGAATCATTACACCAGCAAAAACAGAGTCAAAACCGGGAGGTCAGAAAGCAAAAAGTCAGGGGAAACACGCCAAAAGATGCCAAGTCTAACAACTCCTTTTTGTTGAAGCCTGGGGCACCAACTAAGCCAAGTTCTTCATGGCACACTTCTGCAGATGTGCCCAGGTTGGGCTCTCTTTTGCAGCGCTTAGAGACATGTTGGTAATAATGCGCTTTAGATATCCCAATTAACATTAACATTAACATTAACATTAATATTCAGTAATACAATTTACTGTAAAGTTTTTGCACATTACCCTAACCAGATCCTTTGATAATATAGGACATTTTCGATTGTGCTGTCTATTTTTTTTTGTTGTAAATAATCTAACAAAGTTGAACAGATGAGTGGTTATCTGTTTGGTTAGCATTCAAATAGTGTCAGTGTCATGTGGTTACATTAGGCCCGGGGGTAGCGCCATTTTATATGCTCACGTTTTTAAGTTGCCTTTTATCTCTAAACACAATGACATTTGACACATTCATCTGCGTGCACATATGGGATAATCTTCTTTGAAGTCAGTTTTGCTTGTCCTATTTTGATGATATATACCTGACGGATGATGATCCTTCAACTCACTTGGCTGGAGTTGATCGCATAGTTTTGGGATTTGCTCACATGGGCTACAGACTTCAATTTTAAAAAAATCAAAAAGTAGCCCACCACAATGCCCTTTTTTTAGGATACGAGTTGTCAAGGAAGAAGCCTAGCAACACACTTCCTTGAGAAGTGTGCACTTCTATTGCCACCAAATACCCTGGTGAAACTCCATTCAATATTGGATTTCATGAATTTTGTCAGAACATACATTCCAGACTACGAAGAGTGGGTAAAACCGACTTGATACGTCCAGACTTCTCAAGCACACATTGGACAGCTGAACATACACAAATACTATGTTCAGTACAAGCTGACATGCTAGCATACAAACACTTAAACACATGTGTAAACATCACAAACCTGGTGATCCATATAATTGTGGGTGCATCAGGGTACACTTATGTCACATTTGATGGAGGACACATGGTACCAATTGCATATAAATCGCAATTATACACCAATGCCAAGATGAGTTTTGCATAGACGGGAAACATTTTGACTGCAGTACAGGCTGCTGTAGTGAGAGAAAGATCCTTGGTTCAGGGGAAACGATTATTGTTGTGACTCCAACTCCAGCCTTAGAAGCTGTCACAAAGGCCAGCGGGCCAAATGCGAAAGCTTTAAATCCAAGATGGATACAGTGGGCCAACTCTCTCACTGCAACAGACTTACATTACAGATACATTACAGATTTGACTCTACACTACACACTATACATACAAGCATATCTACAATACAAATATGAAAATCCACTGCCTAATGAAGTCATGCCTCTAGAACAGTATGATTACATCATCTATACTGATGATTAAGCACAGCCTGCCGTAGGGACAAAATACCAGTACTCTGCAGCGTGTGCCACCGTTGAGGGTGGTGAATTCTACCCTTACAAAATTTACACCCAGTCCCTCTAAATCTAAATCAGGAGCTGTATTATCTTTCGGAAAGGAGGAATTAATTGTCTGCCAGAATAAAATGCAATTATTCATGGCTGCAGCTTCTTCTAGCTTTAGCCAGTCCTCTTCTCGTAGCAATTTTTTCCTGGCAGGCAATGCCTCCTTGTACCGCTTCCTAAGAATTGTGACATGGGATTGGTCTCTTGGGGATGCATTTAGGGCAAGTCAAAGCTTTTTTGATGCTAAAGAGCAAGAATGGTCAAACCAGCCCAGCTGGCCTATCTTACTATGCCTAGCACTCCGTGAAAGATGGGCATTAATGGAGTTCGTAATCATCCCAAAAGATAATTGAATATCCCTGTAATAAGCTGCCTCCGATAAACAGGCTCAAGGTCCTGCTTATCAGCATCTATTATTCTTCTGGGAAAAACCCTCACTGACACTCAACAAACAGTACTTGAGAGAGGCCTCGGATATGTCCCTACAGCCAACCTCGACAAATTCCAACTCTGCTGTGAAGTAAATGAATTCATTCGTAAATTGAAACTACAAGCCTTTTTTGAAGGCAAACCAACCCAGGAGGAAGGGATGGGAGACACAGGATTAAGGAATAAATCATCATTCACACCCCACAAAATATGCTGCCTGTCGAGATTTTAGCCTTTGAAAAGGCTGTCCTAAAAGACATTGGAGAAATTGACCCAAGAACGATACATGTATTCCAGAACACTTCAAAAGAACAAGAAAGAGCGATACAAAACTAGCCAGGGATGACAGCATTGTGATAAAACCAGCAGATAAAGGGGGAGCAACGGTAGTACAAACAACAAAAGCATACCGAGAGGAATGTCTACGACTTTTGGGTGACTGTCGGAACTACACCCCGCTGACAACTGACCCGACAGAATTTTTGAGGGTTAAGATCATGAGCATGTTTGAGGAGGCCCTAACACACGATTGGATCACAAAAAAGGAAGGGGATTTTCTGAATAATAAAAATCCAAAGACCCCGTACTTCAACACGATACCGAAGATCCATAAAGCACTGGAAAATCCCCCTGGACAACAATAGTGTCAGGTATCCGCTCCATCCTGGAACCCCTCTCAAAATTCGCAGATGTGTTTCTGAGACCAATAATACAAAAGACTGAAACATACCTGATGGACACCAAGGCAGTGTTGAACCTTCTGAAGGATCTACATTTCAATCCGGAGATACATCTACTTATGGGACTGGACATGTAGAGTCTCTACACCAGCCTCCCACATATTGACACCCTCAACATAATTGAGGAAGTCCTGTTCGAGGAATAATGGACCTACCATACACCCAGGAATTTAGTTTTGGAATGCTGCAATTGGGCCCTCACCAAAAATTTCTTCCATTTTGAGGATACGTTGCACCTCCAACAGCACGGGACCAGCATGGCCACACTTTTGCGCCAAGTATAGCCTGCCTCTACGTCCATCACCTTGAAACCCACAAAATACTGGCACCCCACAACCCCTTCAGGTGCAATATCAAACTGCGGAAAAGGTATATTGGCGATGTCCTAGTGGTTTGGGAGGGTGACGAATGCAAAGCACAGAATTTCCTACTCTGGCTCAAGTTCACATGCACCCTGAGTAGGAAAGAACTGGTGTTCTTGGACCTAAACATCATAACAGATGGGAACAACAAATTGAGAACAACCACACACGAAAAAGCCACAGCAAAGAACTGCCTCCTTCTCTACGATAGTTTCCACCCCCGCCATCTAAGGGAGAACTTTCCCTTCGGGCAGTTTCTGAGACTAAGGAGGAACTGTTCAGAATTATGAGACTATAAAGAGCAGGCAGACCGCCTATCTGAAAAACTGATCATAAGGAAATATCCCAAGAGAAATGTGTCTCGAGCAAACAAGAGGGCCAGGAACAATAACCGGGAGTCCCACCTGGAGCCACCTAGCACGAAAGAGAAGGAAGAAAGGCCTATTTGTATAACAACCTACAATATAGCAGCAAATGCTGTATCTAAGATCATTAACAAACACTGGAGAATTCTCAACAGTGGCACATTGACAATACCACGCCCTATGTTCTCACACAAGAGAGGCAAAAGTTTAAGAGACATTCTAGTACACACACGTCCACAGAGACATCAGAACCCAAGAATAAACACACAGAGGACCCTGGCCCCTATAAGAGGCCACTATCCGTGTGGTAACTGTAGTGCTTGCCATTTAACAGAACCCACAAAAACAATCAGACTAAACGAAAGGATCACATGGCAACTGAGGAAGTTCACAAATTGCAACACAAAGAGGGTAGTCTATATGATTACGTGCCCTTGTGGCCTTAACTATATTGGGATGACTACAAGAAAGGTGAAGACCAGAATCTGTGAACATAGGAGCAATGTGCATTGTGAGAGGTCAACTATTAAGATGTCCGCACATTATATAGAGATGAAACACACGGTCCAGGATTTCAAATGGGTAATACTAGAATCAATGGAACATCATGATTCAGTAGAAACTAGACTCCACGAAAAAGAACAATGAGGGGTTTTTAAATTGCGGACACACGTAGAGGATCTGAACGATAATATACCGTGGAATAGTTTTGTTAGGTAAACACCATACCACAAAGAGTCAAACGCTGGAACCACCTGACAGAGACCACATTCCGCGAAACATCAGTTGTTTTCCACACCTAGAATAATAGGGCGCTCCACTTCCCATGAGGATATGGCCTTAAGGAGCCATCATAGAGGTGAACACAAGGTCACGAATAATAATAAAATAACAGACACTCCCATTCGTATGTGACCTATTAACTCAGCGAAGGTGATTGTGAGGTACACCTCACTAAAAAGTATAGATACATGGTATGACCTCCAGCAAAAAAACATTTTTGGACCAGTGGCAACAACATGACACCATATTAATTACCTTTTTTTGACCCCGTGGAGCAACACCACCAAAAAGAATGCGTATTTGTAAGCACGCGAACAACCGCAATAAATAATAGAGGACCATTGTTCCGAAAGACTAGCTTGGCAGAATACCTTCTGTTTTTTGTTTTTTTTCTTCAAAAACAAAACCCCACCGTTTTGAGCACAATCAACAACATTGCACACCATTGCCGCATTTTCAAACTATAGAAATGTTCTGAAAACTACCCGTTTTCCTATTTTGACAATTAAGTCATTGCCGTAATGACAACAATTTTTCTTACTTCCTACTAATTGCGCATTGGCTGACGCATGGCGGCCATCTTGTAAGGTCAGAACTCCATTCTTTTCTTCAGAGAACGCCCCGCGACAGCACGAGTACGTGCACCCGGGTCTTTTTATTCAACTTCCGCATCGGGACCGGGTAAGATGCGGTCCCTGAGCGGCAAGCTATTAGGTATCTTAGAGGAGTACGACTGAGACGAGGTGAGTCCTTAACAAGCCCCGAACGCTACGACTTACTAATTGTACGCATAAGATCGTACTCGCTCACAATACAAGTTACTTTGATTAATTTTTCCCGCCGCAGTGCAATACTAGAGGCTGAACTCCCCGCCGGTGAAACCATGAAGCGCGGGCTTCATTAACGATATGTTCGTGACTCCTCTGTGTGTGTGTTTTATGTGATGCTAACAGTTACCAATTATTCTACAGCCCCTAAATAGGGACTCACTTAAAAAAACTCAAAAACGAGTATAACGGACATGTCATGTGTGTTTCTTTTAATTTAATAACCACAAGCTTTTCACTAGAAGTGTCACAGGAAACCACAATCGAGTGTGCAGACAAGTCACTATAGGATTGATATTTCCTTTCACCTAGGAGGTGCACACATGGTTGAAGGGCTTAATGGCCTAGCCCTTCCAGGTACGGCAGAGCCGACATGGAGACAGATATTCTTTGTCCTTTTACCTTGTTTTCCTTTTTCCTTTTGTCTTACAGAATATAACAATGCAAGGACCAGGTGGTATGGAATAATTGTACACCTGAGCGTGCATGTGCGATTGTTGCACTTTATTGTTTGTTTCTTTATGAGTTGTAATTAGGAATACAACTTAAGGAGTGGAACTAGTTTTTTTGGAATATGATTGTACTAGGTTCTGAAGAATAGCCGAGAGGGGTAGGCTTGAAACATGTCGACCAGTAGGGTATAGGAACATTATGCCCAATGACCCTATTCATCCCCTGTTTTTAACCTTACCGACTAGGGGGTCGGAATAAAGTACTTTACCCACGAGCCAGGTAATTTTAAACGCACTTCCTTTTACTTCACTCCTTCCCTGGAGGAACATCTGCCTCACATAGTCTGTTAATCAGTGCTCCCGTGTAATTCATTTGGTCGCAGCACGCCCCGTTCCGGAGCGGAACGGGAAGTACCCTATGATGAAGCATGCCATCAAGGGGTAACCCTGGTGGGTGAGGGTTTTACGGAAAACTTAAGATTTTTCCCAGGTAAAGGAACAAGACTTTCCTCACTTAAACAAGGTTGGGTCCCTTATATCTATATATATTTTCAATACCATCCATTTAAGACGTGGCCCATTTGACCTTGATACTCCTATGTAACTTATAATGTTATAGTCAATGTGTTCGCTAGTTCAAA
>CAWUFW010024636.1:0-57213 GCA_963921515.1 Calotriton arnoldi | reverse complement strand
AGTCATTCAAAACAACTCACATCACAGTTGAATACAAGTGAATGTGCGTAGACTTTATTAGCATATGCATGTCAGTACGGGCAAGATAAGTGCCACAACATGCGGACCAATGCAGCAGTATGTCAGAATGAGGAACGTTGCCAAGCACCACTGTCCACTCTGGGGGAGTGCCTCACCTTTGACAGGTGTGTGTTACCCCGCATGGTTGTCCGCTCACGTATTCGGGGACCAGGCGAATGCAGCCATGTCCACTGTTGTCGTGGGATATGTGACCAGAACCCCAAGATGCAACAAGGTGTTGGGACATGTGCAATGGGTTCCAAACTGTTGTGGCTGCACATACGTAGTTACACGTCCATGAAAGCGATTGCAGCTTCGTAGGCAATCATTTCCAACATGAGGTCGTTGTCGACTTCATCGAACAGGACGGCGAGGCTATGCATTAGCAGGTCCGGACAGATGTGCTGCGTCCACCCCCTGTCACCAATTAGCACTACAGCCCAATAGGGGAGTGGCTCAATGTGGTCACTGCACACGAGGAGTTCTGCAATCTCCCAGGTCCAGCTGCCAGCATGTATGCCAAGTATCCAGGCATCCCATAGACGGGTATCACGGTGACACTCCTGGTCGTGGGCCAACAGGGGGCGCACACAGATGTCGAAATCCAGTTCGGCTACCGTCCTGTTGGATAGGCAGACATCCATGGACCACTCGAATATGCACGATCGACAATGCAACACAGGCTGAACACAGGTGACGTTGGCAAGGCGGAAGCTTAGCCGGTAACTGACCCGCAGCACTACCAATGGCAGTGCCCCCACTAAATGCAGCAGACGTGCACGGTACAGTTCCACATGACAGGGGTTGTGCATGTGTCCGGGATGTTCTGCCATTGCCTTAGTGGCCCTGGTTGAAGCGGCACTGTTCTGACCTGCGCCAGTTCTGTGGATGAAATGCCACAGCTCGGATCAATGAGTTGTTTAAGTGTGCAACGGTTGTACGCCTGGGATAGTGTGGGAGTAAGTGTGAAGGCCATTCCATGCAAGATAACTCAGAGCAAGGACATCTGTGTGTGGGGTGTGTATACGTTGGTCTGTTGTCGGGCTGTGCGTAGTGTGGGAGTCGTTCTCAACTGCTATCGTATCTGTCAGGGGGTGCCGGGCACATGCAATTCCGAGGTCGGATGTACAGATGTGCTTCCGCCTGATAGTTCAGACAAAGGAGCTTTCATCCCTAATGTCAGTTTGTCATCTGCTTGCATTCAGGAAGTGTGATGTGGCTTGTTGGGTGTGGGGTGAGATGTGTGCGACTTTGGGATTCATGTTTGACATGTCTTGCATGTGGCAAATGAGCGGCATCACTGTGTGTTAAGTTGCCTCACAGCTGCCCCTCCCTCCCCCCGAGCCTATTCACTTGTGTACGCTGCGCGGTTGCATCACTTGCACTCCAACGGCACACCATTGTCATGCCTGTCTGCGCATGTCCACAAGCCTGACAACGACACTGTGATGTTGGCCGTTGAAGGTGGGCGGCCACATGAGTATAGGCCTATGGTAAGGATAGTGCGGACACAGATGTAGAGTTCATGCCTGGCTGAACTCACGCTGCAATTAAGGCTAGGCATTTGGCTCATGCTGCGGCAATACAGATACACACAACACTTGGCATGTATGAGCCAAGACCCCGAGCGGTCTTGCGCTCCTTCATTTCTCTGTTCGTGCGAGACCGCCCTCCGGGTGCATGCTACATTGCAACATTGTCAATTGCGGTCCGGGTGGCGCCGACACTACAACAGAGACACACGCATTGGTGACTTCCTTGTCCAGGCGAGAACTGAACCACGCCCTGAGCCCCGGGCCAATTCTACACACCCCTGCGCTGGACTGACGTACGCCGGCCCAGCCCACTCCGCTTACGCTTACAGGGGGGGGACAAAGCTACATGTCCAAGGTCTTACCCACTGCCTGAGGTGACATGCTTGCTACCGCTGTCCACAGCACGATGTGATGTGGTAGGGCTAGGGGCCATCACGCATACATAATGACCACACGGACACACTTAGATAGATAGTTGAACTGGCTACGGGCACGTGCGCCCGGCCCCTTTTTATTACCAGGGTCACATGTCCAGTGACGCCTGTGCTGGATGGGTGTGGGGTGAGTGTCAGCCAGCCCTCAGGGAGTGGTTCGTGCTGGCAACAGCTAGAACAGTGATCATCGGACTACACACACAGATTCAATCATAAAGGGTCCATGGCTTGCAGTGCACTGAGGTAGGGGCACCAGAACTGGACTCACACACAAAAGATTACATCATAAAGGGTCCATGACTTGAGCTGCACGGAGTTCGTGGAACCGGAAGCGCTCGGCATGTGCGCGGCCTGCGATGATGCGTCGTCTGGGTGGGCCGCCCTGGAAGCAATGTCTGTTGCCTACTGGACTCTACCATCAATAAATCAAGACTCAATTTGAATTGTGAGCCCTGCTGACCGCAGTGTAGGCCGGAGGCAGCGGTCAGCAAGGGCCCATAGCCACGTGGCGTTGACTTGTGCTGCACAGAGTTAGTGGCACCTGGGGCGCTCGGCGGGTGCGCGGCCTGCGATTATGCATCGTTTGACTTAGGGGACCAGCTGACCGCAGTGTAGGCTGGAGGCAGCGGTCAGCAAGGGCCCACAGTCACGTGGTGTTGACTTGTGCTGCACAGAGTTAGTGGCACCTGGAGCGCTCGGCGGGTGCGCGGTCTGCGATGATGCGTCGTCCGGGCGGGCCGCCCTGGAAGCAATGTCTGTTGCCTACTGGACTCTGCCATCAATAAATCAAGACTGAATCTGAATTGTGAGCCCTGCTGACCGCAGTGTAGGCTGCAGACAGTAGTCAGCACACACATGACTCCGCGGTGCTGTGCCGCTGGGTGCGCTGGGGGCCTGTGTCACGGAAGGCAGCAATCGACTGATGAGGCTGGCGGTCACGGCGGCGGACTCGTGGCAGGGTGAGCGGCGCCGCCCTGGCAGACGCGTTGGCCATCCCGGAAGAGAACCACGCCCAGAGCCCCGGTCTATTTATTCACACTCCTATGCTGGTGTGGCGTACACCGGACCAGCCCACTCCGCTTCCGCTTACAGGCGGGGACGGCACAGCTACATGAGCGAGGTCTTCCCCACTGCCTGACGTAAGATGGTTGCGTCCACTGTCCACAACACTGCACACACCAGCAGTATAAGTCCACAGGGACATGTCTGTGCTTTGCATACTGGAGTCTGTCCAGCACATCACCGCCACACTTGGCATTGTGTACATTCTTATTCATGGGTGACTTGCCTCCTTCACACATACTTGGTTCCCACCTCTCCCCACATTCAGCAATTGTGTGGCTGAGGGGCCATGCCGTTTTCGGAAGGTCAGCTGTCTTGTTCTGCGCTGCCTCGGTGGTAGTCCGGGGGGGGGCCTGGGGGTGGTGGCGGTGGGTGTTGTGGACCTCTTGGGTCTCCGAGCTGCATGATCATTACCTCCATGACATGTGTTGGTCTTCAGATGTGGCTCTGGGCTGGGCTCCCTTTCATACTGCAGGTTGTTGTCCTGCTTAACACCAGTAAAAGGCAGGTGTTAAATCCCTGCTGCTAACGCGCCTTATCGCCTGTTTTCGGGTCGCATCGCAGATCTGGCTGCTCGTTGTCAATATCGCGAAGTGGTGTTTTTGTGTGTTTTTGCGCGGGAATGCCTACTCTGCATGTCATTATCGCTAGTTGTCGCTCTCATCCGTGGCGATGTTAATTGCGGAAGCTATCGCTGGGAAACTGGCGATATAGGCAGTTTGCACCAGCTTGAGAATGGGGCAATAGTTCTCTCGCCACTTTTGCGGCGCTAAAGTGCCGATAAATCGGCGATGGCTCCTTGAGAATATGCCCCTTAGACAATAATATTTTTTTCAAATTTTGTATTTTCAGTGATATGACCACCGAAGGCCCTGATTTTATATTAAAAACAGAGCTTTGGACTATACCATTTCCCGCTGAAAGGCAATATTTCTCTCCATGTGTTCCCATACCTGGCGTGTCACGCAGTTTGGTGCTTACTTTCCCTCCATGTTAAAGAGCAGTAGATGTTCCGCACACAGGCTAATGTGCTGCGTAGCTAAATACATATAAGGTCCCAAAGGCGAGACCGATTGCATTGCAAATGCTTGTTCTTAATTGCTGTGGGATTTCTCTTTTGTTGTATTTTCATTTTACTACTGATTAAGTGCTGCATAAATACTTTACATATTGCCTTTAAGTTATGCCCGAATGCGTGTGCAGCCTAGCTGTTTGCTAGGGCCGGTTTTGGCCGATTTTGGTACAGGGGGCCTATATTGCAGCTATGCTGCAAAGCCGGCCCCCGGTAACAAAAACAGCCGCCTAGGGGACCAAAACCGGCCCCCATCCTGGCAGCCCAGTGGGGAAACGTCCGGTGCCCGCTACGGCCAGTCCGGCCCTGGTTGAAAAGGATAGTGGAGAGATAGAAGAGGGAGTGGTTTACATTTATGTAGCGCTTGATACCCCTGATTAGGCATCAAAGTGCTTTTCGAGGAGTAGCACGGTACTCCAGAACCCAAACAGGATTAGTGGTGACTTACTATTGTGATGTAACTGATGGCAGCACCCCCACTCCAAAAAATGTTCCAGCACCACTGCTACAGATAAATGCACGCCACACTGCCCTTCTTTCATACGGATATGAACCAGCGTCGGATTGGAAAAGCGGGCACTCGGGCAATGGCCGTGGGGCCAGTATCCGAATTCCAGCTGTGGGCTGCTTTTTTGAGCAGCCTGGTGGCCGATTTGGGTGGTTTCTGCATTGTTCGATGCCGCCAGCGGCCCAGTGGGTGCCTGAGTGACCTTTCTGACGGTAGATGAGCGTCCCTTTTATCAACGGGCAGAGGTGTCACTCCCTTTCTCTCGCTGGGCCGGCCCATTAATATATTCATATTGAGCAGGGGCAGGGGGCCTGAGCAAAAGTGGCCTCACTTGTTTTCAGGTGTGTTTCACCAGTGTAAACTAATCCGTGCATTTTCTTTTTAAACGCCCCCCCCCCCTTTTTTTTATAAAATTTCACTGAAGCAGTGTTTTTGCGAAAAGGCAATATGTAAATGTGGGCCACTTTTTTTAGCGTGCCCGGGCCGATTTTTAATCCCAATACAACCCTGATATGAACAGCCCTGCCAAGTACCACGCATCAGGCGTAAGACTAACGCATTTTAATGCCGATGTCTGCATCACCGCATTAAAATGTATTGGTCACGCATATGTAGTTTAGCTCTCTGACACCCTTTAGGGATCATGAGACACCCAAATACAGCCTTGTGTGCAGCATTGCCGCTCTGCCTGCGCTGGAATTTAGGTTTCCTGCGCGGGGCTGAGGGCTCGTAGTCATGGTAACATACCACACATGGATACATTGTTTCTTGCTCCCTCTGTCCCTCGCCCGGGCTCTCTGAGACCCACGTGTGGTTGCTGGATCTCCCAGCGGGGGCGGGGCTGGTTCATTGTGTGTGTTGGGGTACGGCCTTCTGTACTCGTGCCAGCAAGGACTCCTAGGACAACTGGAATGGACAGTTTACTGCCCAGCCTGCCCTGTACGTCTTGTTTTTTAGCAGCTGCCGAATCACTCACCCAGGACCAGCCCTAGGCGAGAGCCATGTGAGCACAACATGATGAATTCAGTCACCACAGCAGGTAATATGGCACGTTAGGGTTGGTGTGAAGGATAAAGACATAATTAGAAGCTGCTCCATTGGGGATCTGAGTTTGTCAACTCTGACGTGAGGGAATCGTTTTTTGCATGTTGATTTTTATTCTTAGAATCACAGAACGCAAGTTTCAGACGGCATGTACAGCTTCTCTGCCTTTTTGAAAGGCTGTTTTTCTGCACTTCAGTGGCGGCAGACACCTATAGAGAGTGCATCCAGGGCTTTAAGTGGGATGAAAAAACTGGGGGGTCTCTCAAAGGGACGTGGCCAATGTAATTAAGGGCGTGGCTTAAAAACACCTAAGCTAAAAATCTGTGCTTAGCATAGTGTGCCACCCGAATTGTATTTTGCTGTTTCTGTCATTGCATCTCGATGTATGATAGAACAAGTAACATCATACCTACGAGAAGTCAGGACTATTGGCTTTGCCAATGGTTGTTAGTTGCATAAGATAAATGAGCAGCAACTATGGCTTGTATATAATATTGAAACAGCTTCCACTTAAGCCCTGGTGACACCACGACAATGTTGCTGCTCCTGAGTTTCAAAAAGAGAAGGGAAATCCAGAGAGAAAATGACTCTCTTTAAAGGATTTCCCTTCCCCTACAACGCTCACCTTGGCATGACGTCATGCCGTAACTTCTCCACTAATAAGAATTGAGCAGTGTGAGCACGCACACAGGATGTGCCTGCTGCCTCGAAACGGGTCTCCATCAGACTCTGGGCCATATTAGCAACAAAATGCGATAAATATCGCAGAGCACGCTTAGCGCGAAATATTTTATCGCCAGCTATCGCTGGAATATATCGCCACGCTAACGCTGTATTAGCAACAATTAGCGCTATGGCGATGATTATTCCAGCGATAGCTGCATAATGCGAGAATATCGCTGGAAAACCAGCGATATTCTCGCATTAACGCTAAGGTGGATTCAGCATTAGAATCCACCTCCTATACCTTAAACAGGTAAGTCATAGTCAATAGCAGGTGTTAAAATCTAGCGATAAACGCGCTTAGCGCGATTTATTTTATCGCTTCGCCTGCCTTGATAATAGGGGTTAGTGGTGTTAGCGACTGTTTACAGTCGCTTTTAGTGGGGAACGCCTACCTTGCATGTCATTAGCGATAAATATCGCTGACATGCAAGGCGATGTAATTCCCGGCCTCTAACGTCTGAAAGCTGTCGCTAACGCCTGTTAGCGACAGCTTGCTAATAGGGCGTTAAAAATATCGCCGATTTAGCGGCAAAAAGTGCCGCTAAATCGGCGATAAAGCCCTTGATAATATGCCCCTCTGTTTTGTGCCCTGGCACAGGCGGTCCGTTTTTTTCCGGACTGCAGTGACAGCAGTCTGATGTCACTGCAGTCCGGAAAAAAAGTGCCAGGGCACAAAACAGAGCCCGATAGAGACCCGTTTCGAGGCCCCCTTTAAAGCCCTGAGTGCATCCAATGTGCCCTCGCTGTTTACACAGACCTTTGCCTCCTGCTCGCACACACTGACAAGAGAGGAGCTGGGAGAAGTGTGGCCATTCCAGACAAAAGCCTGTGTGACAGGTTCCTTTGCTCTTCATTTAAAATGCGCTCTTAAGGTGACGCCACAGGGAGCAAAGAGGGGCAGGCAGAAGTGACCGGCAGAGACGGCTCACAATCTTGGTCAGTTCAGGACGGGGAGGGGAGATGTACTGGGGCAGTATGCCGTGAATAAAACCCCTTATCACTGATTGTCCAGCAAGAGGAGCTTGCAGGACATAGGAAAGCGCATCACAGCGTGCGCTTTTTTAAAACTACCTGCAAGGCTCTTTATTTCATCAGAGCGTGCAGGGCCCAGGGCAAAGTCAGCACATATGGCACTTGACAGTAGAGCTTTGCAGTGTGGAGCTGACACTTTGGTCATTAGGAAGCATAGTACTTCAGGATAATTTCCTATTTCATAAAATAGTCTTTTATATTCCACAGCATTCTACGCTAAATATGATTAGAATGCAACTTTTAATTTAATGTCTAAACGGTTTCATCTTTTTTTGTTCATTAATGTAGCTGGCCTTCATGTGTTTCTCCCCGAGTGAATTGGCGCGTTGACGTTGCACATAATATAATTTTGTCCAGGACGCAGCGTTACGCTGCAGTATCTGAGCAGTTGTTGGGCAAGGGGTGTGTGGTCAGAGTATGCAGAGGAAGAGTAGATTTAACAAGTATTAGCAAAGCCAAAAGCTGCCTCCTCTGGGAGAGCTTTTGACTTTGGCAACCAAGTGGGGGTGGCTAACGGGGAAGGAGGGTTGGATAACTGAATGATTTGAAAAAGCACTAGAAAGCGGACAGTGCTGACTGCTTCATAGCGCTTTTAGGTCCAGATTGCAGAGAGGGGGGGAAGGTGGGAGGGGGTGATCAAGGAAGAAGAAAAAGAGTACAAGGGAGGGAAATGAGACTGGTACGGAGGGAAAAGCAGAGAGAGGACAAAAGGGAAAAGGAGAGAAAGAACAAGAACCACACACATATATTCACAAAACTGTTTTTGATGAGGATTAACTGTGAGTTGCTGCTTTTTATTAGGTTAGTACCCTTCCATTTCTGGTGCTTTACAACAGTTTTAAGTTCTTATTAATAATTTTTTGTTGCTCAAATGGGTATAATTTCTCATATTTATATATTTCCCTCGTATTCACCGCTTGATTTTCCTTGTGAGAAAGTGTCACTCATAGTCGTTGATTGTCACTCATAATTACACTGAAATTATGAAAATGTCACACATAAGCAATCTGAACCCTTGCAGCAGTCCTGCCAAGTACCATGCATCCGGCGTTAGACTAACGCATTTTAATGAGGTGGTCCGCATCAACGCATTAAAATGCATTAATCACGCATTTTGAGCACCCTGATCTCGTGCTGTGAAGGGTGAAGCAGGAGGACCGCGACGCTGTATTTAATCGCAGCAGCACTGTATCTGAGTGCTTTGCTGAATGATGACAACCGCAGTCCTGCCAAGTACCACACATCCGGCGTTAGACTAACGCATTTTAATGAGGTGGTCCACATCACCGCATTAAAATGCATTAATCACGCATTTTGAGCACCCTGATCTCGTGCTGTGAAGGGTGAAGCAGGAGGACCGCGACGCTGTATTTAATCACAGCAGCACTGTATCTGAGTGCTTTGCTGAATGATGACAACCGTCCCTGGGGCTGCACAGCCGGGCAGCTCTAAAGAGATGACAGGAGCATAGTGAGCCATGTTATCGGCCCCTGGAGCCGGCCTATGGTCTTATAGCCTGTCCTTCGGGCGCTGCTGTGTGAGCCTGTCTGCTGTGCAGAGAGGCAGTGAGTGTACTGGTCGTGAGTCAGGTCTGCACTGTTTTTCATAAATATAAAAAGTTATCACCCGGGCTGCCTGACACATGAACACAGTATAATTTAATTTGCGGCCCAAATGATTGACGGCAGAGACTCATGGGAAGAAGTTCAGGAGGCATCGCACAAACAAGCTGTAAAGCATCTGTGTGAAGTCCAATGGCTTGTGGTCTCGTGGAGAGCAGCTTTCTAACTTGTACCAGAACTGTCTTTTGTACGATCTGCCTCCCGCCCCGTGAAGGAAAAGGCAGGAGACGGGCGGGAGGTTCAAGTATATTTTATTACGGAGGGAGAGTGCGGGCCGGCTATTGCACCAAGGACTCTCCGGCTAATCGCCGCTGCACTTCCCATCATGCTCTCCGTCACGTGGTGGTGTAGCAGCTAGACCGCTACACCACATATCTCCCCCCTTCAACAACACAAACCAAAAGTACAAACAGTGTTTTTACATAATAGACACTCATGGTGCCCCTTGGGGCCTGAGGTAACATTACATGTTGCAACATGTTTTGTAGGTAACAAGGTGGGGGGCGGGGGCGGGGGAGGAACCAAGAAGGGGTGAGACATTACAAGGTGGAACAAGTTCACATATCAAATTCCCTGTATCTCTTTGGTAATACTATCGCTCTACCTGTGCGAGTGCGTGCGAGGGGTGCTTGTACCCTCTGTGCCTCTCTAGAGTGTGTTCTGGGTTCCCCAGTACCTTCCTCCCGGGCCCTGTTGTGCGCACTGGGAGCGCCTAGTGTGGTATCTGAATCACTGGGGTCCTGGCTCTCCTGGGGCGTGCTGCATTGTGTGGCTTCTGAACTACTCCGACTCTCCGCGTGGCCGACCTCCCTGTTGCTGTCTCTTCTCGTGTCATAGCTAGGTGTGCTTGTACTTGGCCTGTCTTCATCATCGTCCAGTTGCCACTCTGCTTGTCCAGTGCGTGGTGAAGATTTGGCTTTGTTCCAGTTGATCACCTTGTTGCATTTTGCGATCCTACTGTGTGACCATATCTTGCCGTCGCTCAGCAGGGCGTATGTTTCTCTGACTTGTAAGTGCTCGCTGAACTTGCTGTCGCCTTTCCTGCTTAATTGGCTAAGCTTCACCCCGATTCATTCCCCTTTTTCTAAGGAGACATCTCGGACTCCGTGTTTCCTGTTGTAATTATCCGTATAGATCGTCTGAGCTTTCTCCAGGTTGCTTCTGACAACTGCTGGGGACCATTTGCTTTGCAACGTGAGGGTCATCTACGCCGAGTTATCACGTGTGAACGGGTCCCGGCCACGTAGGATCTTGAATGGACTGTAGCCCGTCATGGTGGGTGTGATGCGGTATGCCCACACGGTGTGCTTGATTTCCGTCTCCCAATTTTTTACCCGCACTGATGGCTGCTTGCACGGACCCCATGAGTACACGGTTAAATCTTTCCGCTAGGCCATTTCCTGCAGGGTGGTAGACCGGGGTGTGTTTGGTTGTAATTCCGTTCCTGTTTGTGAAAGCCTTCCACTTGTCGGACGTGAATTGCGGCCCATTGTCGCATGTGACACTTTTCGGGATCCCTTCACGTAGGAATGTGGTGGTGAGGAACGCAATGACGTTGTCCGTATCCACTTTCTCACATATCTCTACTTCTGGCCATTTGGAGTATCGGTCAATGAGAACAATGGCATATTTGGGTACCCCCCACGAATCCAGGATAGGGCCCAGAATGTCGACGGACAGCTCCTCCCAGGGGTTGTGGGGTGTGGGGAACTTCCCCAGGGGTGGTCGTAGTAAGGTGTGTGATTTGTCTGCATTCCCGGACTGCTGACATGCCCTCACGTACCTCTCCACTTGGGTGTCGACTGCGAGCCACCAGTAGGATTGTTTGACTCGTCTCTTCGATTTTACAATTCCTAAGTGGCCTTCATGCAGGATAGTAAGGAGGCGATCCACTAACTGTTGGGGAGGGATTACCTTGGTCCCTCGTAGTAAGAATGTGGCATCATCACTAAGAGAGAGTTCATCTCGTACTTCCCAGTATTTCCTGAGATCAGTGCTGATGTGTCTTTTCTCTGGCCAACCTTGCGTCACATACGTTTTTGCGCTCATCATTTGGGGATCTGCCTCATATGCCGCCTTCCATTCTTGTGTGCTGATGACCTCCTCCTGGTCCGTCGTGAACGCTATGGAGTATTCATCCCATTCTGTGTGAGTCAGCGCCTCTGCTTTTGCGGCTGATCGGCTGAGGTAATCTGCTACTTTGTTTTGCGTCCCCGGTAAGTAGGCGACATCGTATACGAAGTCCAACAGTCTAAGGGTCATCTTGGCGATGCGTGGCATGGCACTGGCATGCCCGCTAGATGTGAGGACTTTGACCAACGGTTTGTGGTCCGTTCTGAGGGTGAACCGGGAGACCCAGAGATATTGGCGAAATTTTTCCATGGCCCAAACGGCTGCCAGCATCTCCTTCTCTATGACGCTGAACTTCTCCTCGTTGGGGGCGAGGGAACGGGAGGCAAAACTTATGGTGGTTTCTGTTCCATCCGTGGACATCTGTGACAGGACCGCTCCCAAGCCTTTGTCGCTGGCATCTGTGGTCAAGATGGAGGCGGCTGAGCCGTCGAATCCATGTAGTGGAATAGCGTCGCAGATGTCTGTCTTGATACCTTCAAATTCAGCGTTGGAGTCGTCTGACCAGGTGAAGGCATTCTTCTCTTTCAAGAGTTCACGGAGGTGGTGCGTTTTGGTGGCGAAGTTCCGTACAAACTTGCTGTAGAA
This sequence comes from Calotriton arnoldi, assembly GCA_963921515.1. Lineage (NCBI taxonomy): Eukaryota > Metazoa > Chordata > Amphibia > Caudata > Salamandridae > Calotriton > Calotriton arnoldi. The sequence continues at coordinate 45,400 of CAWUFW010024636.1, read as the reverse complement.
TTCGGCCAATCCTAACAATGAGCGAACTTCCTCTTTGTTACGTGGAGTGGGTGCAGACATGATTGCGTCGACGTTTGCCTTCTTTGGGGCAATTCCGCTGTCGCTTATTTCATGCCCCAAGTATGTGACGGAGCGTAGGCCAAACTTGCATTTCTCCCATTCCGCTGTGAGACCATTGGTGGACAGGGTTTGTAGCACGGCTTTCAGTTTGGTATCGTGGTCTTGTTTGGTCCTCCCCATGATCAGTATATCATCCTGGAAGTATAGGACGCCGCTGATGTCTTTGAGTAATTTATGCATTAGTTTCTGAAAAACAGCGGCCGCGGATGCCAAGCCAAATGGCATGCGGCAAAATCTGTAACACCCGAATGGCGTGATGAAGGATGTTAATTTCCTGCATGAAGGATGAAGTGCTATTTGGTGATACGCTGCCATGAGGTCAATGGTGGAGAACCACTTGATCCCTTTGGTCTGGGCTAACATTTCACTGATTTTCAGTAGTGGAAATTTGTCTACTATAATATTCTTGTTTAGTTCCCTGAGGTCAATGCAGAGGCGCACCTTCCCATTGGCTTTGCGTGCCACCACCAAGGGCGCCAGCCATTCAGCGCTTTCAATGGGTTCAATCACGCCATTGTCTTCCAGGCGCTGCAATTCCATCTGCACCGCGTCTCTGCAATTGAATGGGATATTCCTGACTTTGTGGCAGACTGGGGTGGCTCCTTCCTTCGGGCAGATTCTGTGTGTTAATTTTGAGAGTTTGCCTATGGTGCCACCGAAGACGGAGGGAAAGTCTTCTTTGAGTTTCTCAATTTCCGGTGCTGGCGGGCTGTCTGTCATGAGCACTTGTGTCTCCCCACCTGGGTTGAGTTGAATCCCTAACGCCCCTTGGTCTGCCCATCCTAGCACGGAGGGTCCCTTCTCTGCTACGTATAGTTTGCCCATGGAAGCCCTTCTCTTGAATTCGAAGTGAAGTGGGCTACTATGGGAATTTTTTCTCCCGTGAAGGTGACTGGGTGGATGTCAGTGGGATGAAGGTGAGTGCCTAACGTGGGAACGAAGTCCCTCTCCCAAATGTCATTTTGAATTATGGTGTATGGGGACCCTGAGTCGGCTACCATTGAAACTTGGACCCCCCCAATGGTTAACACACATGATGGTTTCCTGTTGCTGTAGCAATCGATTCCTAGGATTTGGTCATTAATGCATAAGACACTGTCATCTTCGGCAGCTCCCTCCACCCCCTCTGTGTCTGACTCATACATGACACATTTAACAGCTGCATTTCTGGGCTTCCTTCTACATACTTTGCCAAAGTGGCCCGTAACCCCACAAAAGGAACATTTGACACAGAAGGCAGGGCAGTGTCTATCGTTTGCCATGTGCGACTGACTCCCGCGCCTGTAGCAACTACCTTTGTGGTCGCTAGGAAACTTGTTGGGAACCATAGACTTCGGTGCTGGCTTCTTGTTGGTTCTTGTCCCGGTTGAGGACGGAGGGCGGTCGTTGGGTGCTTTAGTATCACTCACTCTGCACACGGCAGGTTTGTTCTCATTGTCTCTTTTGGCTGCGGCTGCGCACCTCTTGGACAGTTCCGCCATTTTCACAATGGCTATAATCTCGTTGAGGGGGGCATCCCCGCTCACCCACAATTTCTCTTGGATGCTAGTATGTACTGTGTACATTATAATCTGATCTCGCATGAGCTCATCGTGAAGGGGGCCAAACTTGCAAGTCACTGCTAGTCTTTTCAACTCAGCTACATAGTCCTCCACAGACTCGGTGTCAGTTTGTTTCCTTTGGAAGAAATTATAACGGTACATACGACTGGCTGGTAGTGGCCATCTAAGTCTTCTAACGCATGCTGAAAGACGTCGTCCTCGTTGGGAGCCCTAGTCTTTTTGACCATATTCTCGTATACTCTTAACCCCTCTGCCCCAGGTTGTGCAACAGGATTTTCTTTCTACGTTTACTGGAAAACTCTTCTTCCCCTTCATCTTCAAGGGCTGACAGATAATTCAAGAAGTATCCCTTCCAGTCTGTCCATTTCATAGCCGGTTCACCAGGTTTCGGCAGGAAAGGAACCGGGTTGGTGAGTGAGAAGGTCTGCGCGCACATTGTGGTGAAGGGCTAGCCTGGGGACAGCAGGGATGTCCGCAGGCGGGCGTGGGAACAGTAGACAGGCGGTGGTGGTGTGCAGAGGTGGTATTGCACAACAGGGGAGGGCGTGTAAACTGTGTCTGCTGTGCCGTGTGGGGTCGCGGCTTGGTCGGCGTGGGCGCTCCTCCTGGTTGCTCGTGAGGTGCTGCAGGGAGGCTGTGGGGTGGGGAAACTTGTGCACCCCCGGTAGTGGTTGACAGATACTCCACACTTGAATGTGTATAGAATAGGGCTAGGGCGGATCAGTGGGAGTACCAGCCTTGGTTGGGGGCTCTGGAGGCAGCACGCTCGTAAAGATAGGCACGTGGCCTCTTGCAGGCACTTACGGGAGCGTTCCTGTGGTCTGTATATCTCAGCGTGGAGCGCCAGTGTGAGTTTTCCCTGTTCAACAGTTGCAGCTGGGACCGTGAAATTTTTTCCTTCACACTGTATCAGCAGAGATTGCTCCGTGGCTCATCAACTTCAAAGGCGGGTAACGCCACCGCCCGCTGGGCATCCCGCTGGCACACTCTCCCTCCGAGAGTGGAATGTCGCGTCTGAGCGCGACCGCGTTCCGAGGAGTTGCGCTGTGCAGGCGGGGTTTAAACGCCGCGTGGAAGTGCGACGTGTGCCACTCTCGTCGCCACTTGTACGATCTGCCTCCCGCCCCGTGAAGGAAAAGGCAGGAGACAGGCGGGAAGTTCAAGTATATTTTATTACGGAGGGAGAGTGCGGGCCGGCTATTGCACCAAGGACTCTCCGGCTAATCGCCGCCGCACTTTCCGTCATGCTCTCCGTCACGTGGTGGTGTAGCAGCTAGACCGCTACACCACATCTTTGCACTTGGTTTTGGTTTAGTTGTGGCTGAGGTCAGGTCCGGGTCAGCGCAGGCAGGACGCTTCATTTCAATTTCCTGCCTGCCGGGCCCCCAGGAGTTGCTCCTGCCGCCCGGCGCCGGAGAGGTTAATTACAGGACAAGAGAATGTGGCCGTCCCTGGGGTAAATCCCCAAATTGTGAGAGCAGGTGCTCTGTGCCAAGTGTCTTTAAAAGGCACAGGCACGAACCACGCACTGCACTGCATAAGCTTCTTGCTTTCACGCACCCCTATTTGAGAATTTCCAGCACCTGTCTGCAGCCAGGGAGCGTGACAGACACTTCAGCGACCCAGGCATTGGCATCAGTTTGGCTTTATTTTACCAGCTGCGCCACCCACTGCCTTGGTAAGTGTCAAATATTAAACCCTGCTGTGCTGATTTTAAATCCTGTTACTGACGGAGTTTTTGTCAACCTGCAGGTGACTCGCCATGAATTAGTAGCTCAAAGGGTTCATCTCTGCTGTAAAGTCAAAACGTGTACTGTGTACCCTGGGCCAAGCTGCATATTCCGCAAACTGTATTTAGTGAGGGCGGATACCTGTGAGTTATTTTTCCCACAAAGATATTTTTTTGTTACTTGTGGAACTTGTACTTAGTGTAGATAACACGGGCTTGAAACCGCCTGAGAGTGGGCTGAATTCCTTGTGTGTTTAGGAGTTTTCAGGCAACAATAAAAATGTCAAGCTAACTGGTGAAGGATGTTTCTTGTTGAGCGAGATCAGGATTTAGTTTGGTGACAGTTTTCACTCTTAAAGTAGCGCAGAGTTCAACATCTACATGGCTCCACTCGCACGCATCGTCCGACAGCACGACCTCAACATAATCTCCTACGCCGACGACACTCAACTGATCCTCTCCCTCACCAAGGACCCCCTCACCGCCAAATCCAACCTCCACGAAGGAATGAAAGCCGCCCCCGACTGGATGAAGTGCAGCCGACTTAAGCTGAACACAGACAAGACGGAGATCCTCATCCTCGGCTCCAACCCATCAGCCTGGGACGACTCCTGGTGGCCCAAGCACGCAACCTGGGAGTCATCCTCGACTCAACGCTCACCATGACCAAGCAAGTCAACGCAGTCTCCTCCTCCTGCTTCAACACCCTTCGCATGCTCCGCAAGATCTACAGGTGGATCCCGACAGACACGAGAAGAACAGTCACCCAGGCCCTCGTCAGCAGCAGACTGGACTACGGAAACGCCCTCTACGCAGGAGCCCCGATCAAGCTCATCAAACGACTGCAAAGAATCCAAAACGCCTCTGCACGCCTGATCCTCGACATTCCACGCCACAGCCACATCACTCCCCACCTGAAAAACCTGCACTGGCTCCCCGTCGACAAGAGAATCTCCTTCAAACTCCTGATCCACGCACACAAGGCACTCCACAAACCGGCCCAGCCTACCTCAACAGTCGACTCTCCTTCTACGTTCCCAACCGTCAGCTCCGCTCCGCCGACCTCTCCCTGGCCACCGTCCCGCGCATCCGGAGAACCACCACCGGAGGCAGATCCTTCTCTCACCGCGCCGCCAAGATCTGGAACACTCCTTCCCCTCAACCTACGACAGACCCAAGACCTGCTGACCTTCAGGAGACGACTCAAGACATTGCTATTCGACCAGTAGCGGCAACACCCCCCCTCCTCTCCCTCAGCGCCTTGAAACCCTTGCGGGTAAGTAGTGCGCTTTACAAATCTTGTGATATATATAGGGTTAATATGCGGATTCACGCAGATCTCTGAAGTCAAGCATTTATGGGCCATATTAAACAGAAACACAGTTCTGTACTGACTGTACTCTGCAGTCTAGTACATTGGCTGTTCTTTAGTTGGGGTCCGGGGTCTGCAGCTATGGTGCACTTCGTCACGGGCTCTTTTACTTCAATAAACCAGTTAAATCTAAACGGCAATTTGGCATTTATTTATCACTACGAGGCCCTTCTGTGAAGTTCATGCCCTTCCATTTCTTGTGCTTTACAATAGTTTTAAGTTGTTCTTAGAGTTTCTCGTTGCTCAAATAGGTTTAATTTCTGACATTTATATATTTACTTCGTCTTCATTGCTTTGATTTTGCTCGTGAGAAAGTGTCACTCTTAGCCATTGAATGTCATTCATAAGTACACTGAAATTATGAAAATGTCACACATAAGCAATCTGAAACAATGTCACACATAAGCAATCTGAAACCTTGGCAGCTATGTGGCAGCTATGTATGAACCTCCCCAAATCTCAGGCGCTTTGTGGATAAGGCAGTGCCTGTACAAGCCCTGCGTTCCCCAGACATGCTGCCCCCGCGTCCCGGGCTGTGCTCATCTAGTATAACCGGCTGTAATAGAGTTCTCACTGGGCCGTTGATAACTGCCGCGAATGCGGCTGCCTCTGAGAAATGCCCTGTGCTTTATGGACTCATTCTGTTCTTTCAAGCCCAATTGCAAATAATGAAGTGCAGCGGCCGTCCGCCACCTCTCCATGCTTCTCAGCGGTCAGAGAACCTTCCAGAAAACCAGCGCTGGAAGCTCAGAACGGTCACTCTGCCGCGGCTGCGCAGTCAGAGCCCTTATTTCCCATTTACAAAAATGCAACGGCTTCTTTTCGCATTTAGTCACTGGGCTTCAACAGAATAAGGGGCTTATTTACAAGCCCCTTGTGCCACTTTTGCGTCATTTTTAACATGGGAAAAGTGACGCAAAAGTGGCGCACGGGTCTTGTAAATCTGCCCCTAAGTATTTACACTACTTGCCAGGACGTATGCATTTTAATGGTGCAGTATGAGAATTACGCTGAAAAATTCAGCAAAATTACACGAAATGCAAACCCAGCATTTAACGCTATATTTTAGTGCAAAATGTGTCCGACGCAATTTGTTCTTGAAAAAAAAAGGCAGTAAGTACAAAAAAATACAAGTGCCACAAACAACATCCGCTTACGTTCTGCTAGTTTGCGCTGTTCCCATGCACCTGCACTAAGGGACAGATTTACAAGCCCCTTGCGTCACTTTTGCCTCACTTTTAACATGGGAAAAGTGACGCAAAAGTGGCGCAAGAAGCTTGTAAATCTGCCCCTAAGATTTTTTACCCAAACTAATTTGTAACTGCACAATGCAGCATAATGCTGAGAATTCAGGAATAGAAATTACACTAGATTACACCGGCGTATAGAACATTCACCCGAGCCTACTCAGCAGGGGGCTAGGTATTCCTAGGCCTCCAGAAGACTTCGCTCTGATGAGCTCCACCTGGCAGTTGTCCCAAGAATTATGAGGGCCAGATCAGGTGGTCGCCTCTTCTCATATAACTCAGCCAAGCTCTGGAACTCCTCCTCCTCTCCCCTCCGGAAAGAACCTAACCACCTGGCTTTCCGGAAACAACTGAAGACCTGGCTCTACCCTTGAGGGCTCTCCCCTTCTTCCGCAGTCCTGCTACAGCGCTGGGATGCCTCCGGCAGCCATGCGCTATACAAAAATCTATTCCATTCCATTCAATGGGGGCTATGCTTGCACTTTACAACCTGGCTGCTAAAACTTTGTTGGGAAAGTTCCATCACCTGTTATATGGAATGCTAAAGTTTTAATCAGATATTGCCAACTCTCCTCAGCAGCAATAATTTGATTGGGATGGGCATAGTGCTTTGTAAACGGGTTACTGTACCTTGAGAGGTCCACTGGAACATTTCAGCATGGCTGCTGTACTTTTTATATTAAAGTGTCAGTATCACTAAGCATAAAAGCTACAATTTGAATGCGACAATACCAGGGCTTCTCAGAAGGATGGCTCTGCGATCAATTCAAAACCATACATTTGAAGGTTGGAAATACTTGAATTCATCTGAACCAAAATAACTTTTTTAGGAACATTCTGTGCTACCATTTTGAGTTCACGGTCCAGGCAAATGGTCATTGGTTCTGCTGCAGTTTGTATGGTCCACCCGGAGCTTCTAAGGCAGCGAGCAGCGGACCCCCATATCTGGACTTACCCATATCACTGAGGGTGAATAAATTAGAGAACAATAAAAGGGATGTGTAGAAATAGTTGAATTAACCTGAAGCAAGAGTAAATAATTTTAGGACGTCCCTTGACGTTATTTTTATGTTTTAGCTTGTCTGTGCTATCAAAAAGGAGGAAACATATGCAAATCAGCCTTTGTTGGTAAACAAATATTTTATTGATTTTTTTAAATAGAAAACAATACACAAAGAAAAATACAGTGTTATAAGATGCGATACAGCTATGGAGAAACATATTTGGTGAATCAATGAGAAGACAATATCGAAAAACAATGGTATTTCAGAGTGAATATCTAGTATGTTACGAATAGTAGATATCTTATACCCACTCTTGTTAAGGGTACTGCATGCCATCATGAGCTATGTGTCAAATAATACCACAACTAAAACTTAAACAAAGGAGAAGGTAGAAGAGGGACAGTTGCAAATCAAAGAGAAAGAGAGTTAAAAGGCCACTGACTTAAGAAACAGATGAGATTGTAGACCAGAAAGAGCTATGGAGAAGGGTAGAGGCGCTGCTTGATAGAATATAAAACAGATATATAGTCTATATAAGGAGAGAGTGAAATCATCCTTATGGGAGGTTAAACAGCCAAATGAGGGATGTAGAAGGATTTTGGCCTTTATATGCAGGTGGTTATGTCCCCATATTAATGAGACAAGATAAGAGTCATAAACACATCTCTTTATTCACAATCACCAATGTACTACTGAAAGAAAGACACAATAAAAGAAAATCGATTGTCAGCATAGAGAAATACCCATCCTGAACAACAACCCTGCAAAAGGAGGCCCCTTTGTCCTCAACCTTGTGACAGCCCTGCCCCTGGCTCCTACTGAATGTACGAGAGATGGAGAGGAGTTTGAGGAAATGGTAATTTAGGAAGAGTCACATAGGAAAGGTCGACCATTGACAGCTGGCAAACCAGTGAACAAAAACGCTCTTCCTGCAGTTTACATTCTACATGGGTATCTGTGTGCGCCCCTCTGGTTCTTGGTGCCTCATTTGGCTGCCATGCTTGAGTGGCAGATGGAGTACTGGTGGGGAGTAAATGCCAACCTTGAACTGCACAAAGCACGCAAACAGAGTTAGCGAACAGCATACAGTTTCAGATATGTTATCTACTCAAGAATAGTTTGAAGGAATACAAAACCAAATGGTGCATTTTGCAGCACAATTTAAACATCCATTGGTTTAAAAACCAGAGGGTCTGAGAGCCCTTGTTAAATATTCCAATAATTATTTAGTGGGTTCCAGTCAAGCCCCCTAAGAGTGCTGGAGGGTCATTCTCAACCCCAAGAAGGTCCATGGAGGTAGATGGTGCACGACGGAGCAGAGCCTACGCTGAGACTGTGAGCTGCAGTGTAGTGCAAACAAAGAGAACAGGGCAGAGCAGATGCAAGGACCGCCCTGAGCTACCACAATAAGGAGAATGATGCAGAGAAGGAGCTGGGCTCACAAGGCGGCCAGGGCAGTGCAAAAGCCAGGACTGTTCAGAGCTCCAATAACCCAGTATCACTGACAAGGGCACATCAGGAGTCAGGGTCTCTCAAGGTATTGAGACACCATTTTGGAGTCAGACCATCTGAAGTAAACAACTGCAGCATATACTCAGCACTTGATTGAAGATAAAGTTTATTCAGCAGCAAAAAATACATTGTAAAATCAACTAGCATGGGACAAACTGGTGACATTCTATTACATAGCCGATATGCCTGACAATCTATTACATAACTACCATGCCTAAGTATATAACACATCCCCCATCTTTCCTGTGAACACAAAGATAAAAACCAACCCTGACATAAACTAAACGCACACAAAAGGCAAGGATAAGGGTAACACCAAATGGAAAACAGGAAAGAACTACTAACAAGACAAACCAACATGACACACAAAGGAAATCCGCTGAAAACATAAACAGAGCCTTCCTGATGCATTGGAAGTATACTGAAAAGTGAACTCAGCTACACATAAAAATATCCCAACCTCCCCAGCGGTCTACGAGATCTTGCAACCCGTTCAACAAAAGGACCACTACCATGAGAAGGAAAATTTGAGTCACCAGCGGCACCTCCTACACACACATCCTCACTTCGCTTCACCGACTACACTTCCTTTAAATTCACAGTCATTCATCAACAGCCAACCTCTACATTCATCCTCTTATCTTGAATAGACCCTCTACCAATTTTCTGACACAAAGCCACTCTACTCATATTTTATGTTTGACCATTATCCAACTTCACCCAATAACTCACTACTTTTCCCATCTTGCACAGCCCTCTAAACTTGGATAAGCCATTCCCAACACCATCTGCTTTCGCCTTTGTCCAACCCCCAACATTAATGACCTCTTCACTGTTACATGTGATGTCTCTTTTGATTCCTCACATGTGCATTCAAATCACGCATCCAAGAAGGGACTAAGGGCCACATGCATCAACATAAGGAATTGTGATCCCTAAATAGCGATTTTTAAGAAATCGCTATTTAGGAATCACAATTCCTTATGCATGTAGGAATCGCAAAATAAATTGCGATTCCTAAACAATACCTAATAGCGATTCCGCAAATTGCGAATCGCTATTAGGTAATGTCACTCCATTCATTCCCATGGGCCTATAGGCCCATAGGAATGAATGGGAATGCATTCGCAAATTGCGATTACCAAATTGGGAATTGCAAATTGCGAATGTAATCTCAAGGTGCCAGGGGCCCAAGGCCCTCTGATGCACCCCCCGAAGGTAGTAGGCATGTGCATACACACATGCACTAAGGGCATGTGTGTGCGCACACATGTCACTTGGAAAATGCACTTTTGTGCATTTTTCAAAGAATTTGCAAATAACCATCAACTTCAAGATTATGGTAATTAGCATTTCCTAAATGCACAGTTTGCATTTAGGAAAGGCTTGATGTATCGCCTTTAGGGAATCGCAATTTGTGATTCCCTAAATGCATTCGAGCAATTTAGGTAATCGCAAAAATTGTGATTACCTAATTTGCTAATGGAAATGGGTTCATGCATCAGAAAAGGGCTTTTTCCGGGTCGCAAACGGGCCGATTCTGCGAATTGGCCCGTTTGCGACCGGAAAAAAGCTTGATGCATGTGGCCCTAATTTTGTCCATGGTTGCCTTCCTCCCATGATTTCAAAAGGTGACTTGCCCTTCTTGGCATTTATAGTAGTGCAATGCGTCAAAAGAATTGCAAGCTAACACCAAAGTTCCTTTCACGAGTCCTATTAACTGTCTCCACTTGACCATTTCCTTGGAGATTATAAAGAGAGGTACATACATGTTTTACACACTATCAGACAGCATACTCTCACGCCTGACTCCCTCCTTTATCAAGGTAATTATTGCCCTCGGAGTATTGTCCTCATCCTTCCCCACCATCAACTCCTGTTTGGAAATAGTGCCCTCCAAGCCTTCCATGACATTCACACCCTGTGACTGCTAGACGTGGGTAGGTCCCGTGCCAGAAGACACTCGATTTGAGCTCTGTCTCTCTCGCAAACCTAGCGAGCATCCTGGCATGTCACGGTTGGGGCTAATCAACCCCCCTATTTAGGTGCCTTTCTCCAGAAGGTATAAATTCTAACCTCTTGTTTTCACCACTTAATAAGACTACAGTTCGAGTCCAGACTATAGGGGACATGACTTTTTTCCCCTTTTCACATAGTCAATGCCGTCCCTTAGGAGTAGATGAGGATACCTAGGTCCTGAAGAAATGCCTATATCCGCTTGGACTGTATAGGGCATGGAACATGTCGACCCCCTGCACACCTTACACATTCCTTTGACCTGAAGCGGGTATAATACCCCTCTCCAGTCCACGACTTACCAGTCGGCGTTTTTACTCATGGCACAGGAACCCAGTGAATAAACTACCCTTGGAGATTCCTGTAGCTATTTTTAAACCACACTTACACTATCTCACTTCTACTCACTATACATAAGCCCCCTCAAGAAATCCTTTAGCTTCACGTTGGCAACCAGAGAAGACCTCTGGCAAAGAGCCCCGTTGCGGGGCCCGTTGGGCACTGCAGCGCCAGCCCAACGAGGAGCTGCCCTATGATGAAGCATGACACCCTTCGGGGTGAATGAGGGCCCTTGCTCCTTATTGGAGCTGTCCCGCTGCAATCACACATACTCCTTTTAAGCACCTGGCTGTAACCACCATACCATTTTCATTTCTTCCCCCCTCCCTCTTTCTTTCCCCTACTCCCACATCGAAAAAGCATACTCTTTTTGTTTCATTCAACACACTGACCGTCACTTCTTCAGTCTCCAATTCAGTCATCCACTGCCTGATAAACGTGACAAGCTTTCCACCACCTTGTTTTTCCAACCCGGGACATATTCCACAGAGCAATCGTACTCCTGGAACCTCACCACCAATCTTGCTAAACGTCCAGAACAATGTTTTGTACCTGAAGGCCCAAAGACCTTAAGTAATGGTTTGTGGTCTGTCCTCAAAATTACCTTACTCCTCCAAATAAATGTACTGAAGTAATTTGTGGCCCACACTGCAGCTAATTTCCCTCGCTCAAAGACTGTATAGTTTCTCTGAGCTCCAGTCAAGGAGCGTGAAGCAAACGCAGAACCACCATGTACCCAGGATAGCATATCCCCAATCCTAACAGCACTTGCATCTACTGTAAGTATATTTTGCAAACCAATCTGAAATGGAACTAGAACGTCTGCATTGATAATATTGTCATTTAACTCAAGAAAAGAAGTCTGTTGAGCAATCCCCCAAATGAACTTCCCCCTTTCCTTAACAATATTCTTAAAGTTTCTGATTTGAGCGCAAAATCCTATACAGATTTAGAATTATATTCCACTAGACCCTTGAATGATCGTAGTTTGTCCCTGTCATCCGTTATATCTCTGCTATCACAATAGTACTCCCCAAATTTAATTTGGGCCTAACTCCCTCTCCTGAGATGCGATATCCCAGATACTTGAGTTACTGAGCCAAAAATTTACACTTTTCTTTACGTAAGGTTCTCCCTGATTTTCCAATACGAAGTAAGACATCACATTATGCTTCATTGTGAGAAGAAACACTGCCTTCAAAGATTAATATGTCGTCTTGAAAAAACACACATTTTTAACACCAGTCAAAATATTTGATATTAAGCTTTGAGTCATGCTTGCCACAGATCATAAACCAAATGGCATCCTGTTGAATTGGAATGCCCCATGACTAGAATCTGGATGTGGCATGATCTGATGGCAGGCACTCCTCAAATCCAGTTTTGAGAAATACCTACCTCCAGAAAACAAAAAAATTTGTTAATTAATATTTGAAAGGGGAAAACAGTCCATGACAATTTTCTTGATGAAACTGTGTAAGTCAACACAGAACCTCAGTGTTGGAAGTGGGGGTCCTAATCCCTCACTGCCGCCACCAAATGCTGGAGGCGGGAGTCCCCATCCCACACCGGCTGTTGCCGGGTGCGAGATCCGGACCCCTCGCTTCAATGTTAGGCTAAGCAAGGACACCGCCTGAGATAGCCCTGCTCACCCCTTAGCAGCTTGGCGCGAGCAGCCAGGCTTATCTCCAAGGCACGAGTGTACAGTATGTGCAACCACACTCACAGCAACCCAATGATGTCGCCACAAATAGACTCCACACAAGTTTTTATAAAACGAGTATAATCTTTATACAAGAAGATATACGATATGACTCACACGATACAAAACCAACATATAATAATGGGTAGTATTTCTTCCGGTGGATTGGTAGGTTCTAATCCCAACCACCGCTTCTAACCAACAGTTAAGCTGACTTCTAACCGTTTCCAAAAGGTTAGGTAGGTTTGTATTGCTAGGAATCACACATGTTGCAAAAAGAAACTAAATACTGCAATGCGTAACGATATACTCCTGAACTGTGCAATAGAGAAACAATGCCATACGTAGCGCCACAGTCATGTACTTTGCAATAGAAGGAATAATGCAATGCGTATCACCACCAGCATGCCCTGTGCAAGGAAGAAACAAAGCAATGCGTCACGATACAATCATGTACTGTGCACTTGTAGAAATAATGCAATGTGCCACGTTATATTCAGGTACTGTGCGATGAAGAAATAATGCAATGCGCCACGCTTACAATCATGTACTCTGCAAGGGAAAATAACGCATTGCGTAGCGCACCCAGCATGTAGTTCGTCAGGCACAAATAGAGTCAGGCGTCATACGACAGTTCGATAGTTCGTTAGCAGCAATAATGCAAAGTGTAATACAACAGTCTAGGTGCTCCGTTAACCTCTTGACCGCAGCGCGGATTCCGCCGCGGTGCTGGGCGTTCCCTTGAGTGGGCGTGTCTGGGATGGCCCCCGGCCGTCCTCTGCACATGCCCACCGTGACATGACGCATGGAAAGGGTTAACAGTTGCCCCCGACATTGATCAATGATGACACAAAAGTACTGCTTCTCCCTCCGGCCCCATTACTGCCCCTCCTTGGGCCAGCACGGGCCTCGATCCGAGCCGAAGCAACAGGCTCACGCAGCTGCCAGGAGCGAGAGGCCGAGAGAGTGTCCCTCCGACCCTGCACCCCACCCCAGGTGGTGATCCACGTTATCTGGGGGCCGTGACCCCACTCTCCTCCCCTCCTTCAGCGACTTGGGCCTTGATCCAGAACTCCGTCAATGGGCACGGCGAGCTCGGGCCGGTGACTCCGCTCCTCCGGGACTGCCGGTCCGGGCCGCTACTGTTGCACTCCGAGGGCCCAATGACCTGGCCCTCCTTCCGGCGGTCTCAGTGGACACCGAGACCCGCCCTCAGCACTTGTGGAGACTTACTTCGATTTCGGTGCACACGCTACCCAGGCACTCCTCACCAGCGCCCCTGGTTGGACCGCAACACGCACTCTGCGCGTCCGAGACTCGCCTCTTCTCTGGTACACACGATGACCAGGCGATCGTCACCACTCCTCGGCTTGCACTCCGACACGCACCCTGCGCGTCCGGAAGTCTCACCCTCTTCTCCCGGTGCACACAACGACCAGGCGCTCTTCACTAACGCCTCGGCTTGCACTCACGACACGCACCCTGTGCGTCCGAGTCTCACCTCTTCTCTCGGTGCACACAATGACCAGGCACTCTTCACCAACGCCTCGCTTGCACCACGACATGCACCCTCGCGCGTCCGAGACTCACTTCTTTTCCCGGTGCACACAATCGACCAGGCGCTCCTCACCAACGCCTCGGCTTGCACCACGCACACGCACCCTGCGCTTCCGAGTCTCACTCCGTCTCTCGGTGTACACAACCGACCAGGCGCTCCTCACCAACGCCTCGGCTTGCACCACGACACGCACCCTGCGCTTCCGAGTCTCACCTCGTCTCCCGGTGCACACAATGACCAGGCACTCCTCACCAACGCCTCGGCTTGCACTCACGACACTGCACCCCGTGCGTCCAAGACTCAGTTTACCTCTGCGTGCCCACGATCACAAGGCACAACTTCTGAGGGTCTCAAGCTGCAAAAGCACGCACACACCGCGTTGTTTGGGACTTCTCCGGAAACTTTTATGTTCCTGTGTTTCCAAACAGGGAGCCAGCTCACCTCGGGCCCTTGGGGTTCAGGACACAGCACAAAACACAGTCCTGTTCAAGAAGGGGGGACACCACCCACTACAATGTCCCTTCAGTCTCTTCCTTAGTTAAAGCTACAAACTGCAGGCCAGCCCCATAGTAAACTACCATTACAACGCGACTAATACTTCGGCATACCTTTACAACGCAACTTTTTCTTAGCAGGTCTCTTTATTACGCGTGATTTTACATCGCACGCTTTTACTACGCTTAATATCAAGCTACAACGCAAATAGCGTTACAACGGAAACTTGCAAGTTTGTTTTCCAAAGAGTGCCCGAGTTTTATAACGTTACAACAGAAATGTTAAAGTTTGTTTTCCAAAGAGTGCCCGAGTTTTATAACGTTACAACAGAAATGTTAAAGTTTGTTTTCCAAAGAGTGCCCGAGTTTTATAACGTTACAAACAGAAATGTTAAAGTTTGTTTTCCAAAGAGTGCCCGGAAGTTTTATAACGTTACAACAGAAATGTTAAAGTTTGTTTTCCAAAGAGTGCCCGAGTTTTATAACGTTACAACAGAAATGTTAAAGTTTGTTTTCCAAAGAGTGCCCGAGTTTTATAACGTTACAACAGAAATGTTAAAGTTTGTTTTCCAAAGAGTGCCCGAGTTTTATAACGTTACAACGGAAACTTTAAAGTTTGTTTTCAAAAGAGTGCCCGAGTTTTATGTAAATGTTCATCGAGCATCCAAAATGTTTTTCGAAATACCTTGAAAACAAGCACATAGCACAGAAAGAATCTGGTGAGGTCTGCTCTGCTTTTTAACTTGCTAAAATATCACAATATCTATGACTTGCCTTGTGTAACATCATTGCTCTCATTTCTTTGTTATCGTACATTTAAAGGTACCAATGAGTACCAGTGAATTGGGAATTAGAAACATATGTCATTTAGAGCCAGTTAGATGCATAAAGTATATGAAGGTGAAAAATGTACCTGATTAGAGAACGGGAATTATAGAGCGCTGTCTTTTTGACAACATTCCAGTCCAGCTGCCTGGGAGTTAAAGGTAATATCAGAGTGGCACACCATCCCTTTAGATGAAAGAGTCTGACATCTAGCCAGCTCAGTAATGTCTTTTTTTTCTATTTTCATAAAAAAATGAACTGTGACGCTTGAACGTGAAAAAAAAAAGAACGGTGACGCATGAACGAATAAAAGTCATACGGAGGATCGGCAGGCAATATAGTTAAATGAATGGTGTAACAATTTGGATTGAAAAGTATGAGTAATTATAGGAAGACACGTAGAAAATAGAAATTACAAGCGTAGATGAAAAAAGAAACGTGAAAAGAAATGAAGATGGAAAGTGATGCGAAAATGTAAAGGAAAATAAAAGGAAAAAAAGAGTAAAAAAAGAGTGAATGGGGATAGGATTGTAAAAGATGTAATATACCGTATTTTAAATTACTCCCCACCCAAAAACCCCTATTTCCCTATAGATCCCGTCCCAGGGGTTGATGTGACTTTTTATCTTAAAATATATATATTATCCGAAAAAAAGCGTTGTAATTGTATGCGTTGTTTTGAAATACGATGTAAATGTATTTACAATGCATTTCTAATAATGTGCGTAGTAACGGTATGCGAACAAAAAACACATGTTGTAATGGTAGTTGCGAAGTAAATACTTTGTTGTAAAACCATGTGAAGTAAAAGATATCGTTGTAACGTGATATATTCCAGCCCCAGATCACGAAGCAAGGGTCAGTCCTATCCAGCAGTCTCTTCAGCAACTTCTTCCTTGGCAGAGGTTCTTCTTGACCACGAAAGACCTGTCTATTTCGCCATTCAAAATTACACCAAATTCTAGGGGTTTCAGTTCTCTTAGTTATACCCCTTCATGTATTTGAAGTTCGTTGTGCTCAGGGGTCCCTGACCCCTGCCTAAATCAGTTCTGGGTGTCTCCCTCCCAGTGTCACCTTTCTCCCTTTGATACTGAGGGTCTGGACCCTTAATCTCTCAGCAGGAGATGAGTCAATTGTTTTATAGCTGCAACCCAGGCCTCTTCACCTCCCAGGGTTTCTCCTCGCATACTCTCCAGATGCAGGTCAGCCAGGTGCCATCTCACCCCTCCCATCTCCAGATCCAGACAGTCAATCCACATTCAGCAGAGACACACAGAAATGCTTAAAGCACAAAACTCAGCCACTTTCTAAAAGAGTGGTTTCTGAACACACAGTGACAAAACCACTTCCATAGAAAGATGTGTTATGACACTGTGAGTTCATATATACTAAACTTCACCTCTCCATTAAAAACTTATCGGAAACTAGGTTAACAAAACACCATACCCAGCCTCCCCCATTCTGTCCTATGGGCAGCATGGCCTTTCACCAGTGAAAACGAAATGGAGTGTTTTTTCACTGTCAGGACATAGCACACTCCTTAGTATATGTCCTGCCTTTTACCTACACTGCACCCTGCCTAGGGGTTACCCGGGACCTACCACAGGGGTGCCCACAGTATACGCAAAAGGGAAAGTAAGGCCTGACAAGTGGTTGCACTTGTCAGGACAACATGCTAACTTAGCAAACTGCGCGCAGGCCCTACACTGAAGGCCTGAGTTCCCTTCTCTGCGCCCCTTTGCATTACTAGCCCTTGCACACACAGTGCACATCACTAGGGACTTTTACTAGTAAGGCAAACATACCAATCATGGCCAACCAATTACCATTGTACTTTACATAGGGAACCCTTGTACTTTGACCCTGATCAGCAGTGGCAAAGTACCCAAAGCATCTAAATTGGCAGCTCTATGTCAGGAAAATGGTCTAGGGGGAAAGCAAAAAGCTTAGGGAACTTTAGCCAAAAAGGCCAAGTCCTACACTCAGGAATCTGTCTGATTTATTCATTATCACCACCAGTGAGATCCACTTAGCAGGCTCCACTGCTTCTATTATTTTGTCTTCAATCGCCTTGACCTTGTTCGGACTGCCATGGGAACCTTCCATGCAACATCTCTGACGGGTACAATGCCCTTCTCACAATTATTTCAGGCAAATACCTGCTGGCTACCCCCAGTCTATATTCAAAGACCACCTGGTAATTCTTTGAAACACCATTCAGTTCTGTGTCTTCTTCTACTACCATCACTTGGTTCACAGCCCTTGGGTTCACAATAATGTTCAAATCATATTGATGTGACACACCTAGTAGGGGTGGTCCAGAATCTGCCACATAGACTTTTCCAACTATCTCTCCACCTTGAAATTTAATTCTTATGAGGCTAAAACCTATCACTCCGATGTCTGCTTCTTGGTAGCCTTTCAGAATCATATCAGCTGAGTTGAGTTGAGTACCACATCAGTCCAGGTGACATGAAACATCTGTTATGATATTATCGTAAACAATGATCCTGAATCCACCATCGGAACAATGGATGAATCACCCAAAGATGCCATTACTGAAGGTGGCTGAAACAAAGACCAGTCTTTGTACATTGGAAACAACAGGTTTTGCATGGGCTTGCACTGTGCTGTCAAGACAAATCATAAAAGGGGGCAGCTTTATTGGGCCTTTCCAGAATTTAAATTGGAGCCCATTCCAGATACAACTCAGGAATTCAGAGTCAGACCACCCTCTGCCATAACAGCCAGCCTCAAACAATCTCCAGACTTCCTTTTCGTCACGGTATCATCTTCGAGGTGATTTGCATTGTCCACAGCTTCCTTTATGGCAACACCTCACCATTTATTTCTAAAAAAAATAATTAGATACTTTCCAACAGGAAGGAGTCACTCTGTTTCTGCTGTTTGCTTTTGCACTCCCCATTTCCATAAAGCTCCCTTTGGGGGGCTGAGCTTTCTCTTTTCAGGACCCACTCTTTTGTAACTCTGTGCCTTATGAAGTCAGAGTCATTTCTAAACACGTCCCCCTTAGGAAAGCCATGGAATTATTCACACAATCCTCTTCAGCTTCCACTTGTTTCAGCCAGCAATAGGTGCCAAGAGACCTTCAGGTGGATGTGCGCTCCATTAAATCCAATAAAAAAAATATATAAACCCTTCAGTATGCATGCTGTCCCCTGCTGTGTCACCCTCACCGCCACCACCAATTTATGCCCCTCCCACAGCTCTTAGCAGTGAGGGGAGTGTTGCCACATAAGTTAATGCCACAGAATGTTCCACCCAGGGAAAATCCTGTGACAACTCATATTAAAACATGTAATTTGAAATTAATGTACTTATTACCCCAACCTTCCTTTCATCTTTGCATTTAAAAAACAATTTGCAATCCATGCCTTTGCTCTCCCATACTTAAACATGCAATAAATCCTTTCAGGATCAAAAATGGCAAATCAAACTCAGTGCAAAGCGCCCAAAAGTGAACTGCTGAAAGTTCCGCTATAGAAATAACCAGAAACATAACATAAAATAACAACAGACAAAAGCCAGATCTTTCTTTTGTCATAGAATCTGAGTTTTTTCTGCTCAGTTTGACCAGATCATTTCTACTGCGAGTTGACGAAGGAAGCTTTCCATATCCTTTTGTGAGATAAGATCTCTGTTCATGATGGCCGCTAATGGCTGCTTCATTCATAGACATTCAGTTTAACTTTGGGCCAATTGATTGCTTATTTATTTATTTATTCACAATTTTTATGTAGCCCCGACCAAAACACTGGGCCTTAGAACACTTTACGTAAAACATACAAGGCTCAAATAGATTCATTAACATTTTACATAAATGAAGATTAAAAAAAGAACACATTGTATAAGTAAAAATAGGGCTAGTTTAGAGCAGACGATAGTAGGCTTAGGCCCTGGTTATGGTAGGCCCAGAAAAACATTTATTGCACCCGATATATTTCAACACCATAATATTTAACGGGTGATATAAGTAGCTCCTAATTACAATTACTGCACTGGAAACAGGGCTTAATATATGGATTTTGGTGCACAATTCCCTAAAAGTGTGCTATGAAACTATAGATATTACAAGGCAATTAATTTAAAAAAATCTAGGTATGTAATGTCATACATGTTATTACATTTTTGCAAAAAGTATATTGGATCTTCGTTCACTTTTTCATGTTTTACACTTACCCTTAAAGTAAATGTCATGGCAGGGTGGAATTATCAGATGTGGAAATCAGAGCTCAACAAATCGTAGACGCTTAGACACCAGTGCTACCACTCAATGTACAGAGATCCTAAAAGGAGACACATTACAACGAACTTAGGGGCATATTATCAACGGCCAGCGATAATTATCGCTGGCCGTGCTGAGCGACGAATTCCCTAACGCAGGCTATCTCTGTTATTTATCGCCCTGGTAGCGCGTTATTAACAACGCGTTTCCCCAGGGCGATAAAAATTCCAGAGATACGAGGTTATCGCTTTGCAGGGAACATCGCTGGAAAACCAGCGATGTTCCCTGCAAACGGCGATATCTTTGCTGATACGACCCTGTGGTCGTATCAGCATAATCCACCCCTCATGTCTAACATAGGTAAGTCAGATTTTAGCAGACGTTAGATTTTGGTGAAACGGCCGTTTTGCCAAAATCTAACGTCTGCTAGTAATCCTATGGGCTGCCTTTGTAAATATCGCGATGTGAACATCAGCGATATTTGCAAGGCAGCCCATCCGGGCTACGCCCAGTGACGCCTCACTTTGCATCTCATTAGAGATGCAAAGGGGGGCGTCGGGAAAAAGGGTGCTAACATGCGATTATGCATGTTAGCACCCTCTTGTTGATAGGGCGATAGTTGTATCTCCGCTTTTCTGGCTTTTAAAGCCAGAAAACGGAGATAAAGCCCTTGTAGATATGCCCCTTACATACTCATGCCTCGGAGAGCACTTGTGAGAATATCATAAAAAGCTTTATACGTTTAGATGATAAAATGTCAATACACAAGTGTAAGCTGGATGAGAAGTAGTGCCATCAGGACTGCCATAACCCTTCATCAATTTAAGAATGAGATGAAAACACACATCTCTTTAAAGAATACTACATCTTTGTGCAGTAAAATGTCTGTTTCCCAGCAACCACCCTGTTAGAAACGTTTCCCTATTGTATCATTGCTTTTCGCTGCGTAGAAACCTTGTGGCCTCCTGGGTAAGTTCGTGGATGTCAAAATCCATAAAATGGCACAGGAGTTCGAGTCCTTTTGTAGAAAGGAACCATGATCAGTAATTAAATTTTTAGAAAATGCATATTTGTTCCCAAAACAGCAGCATATTAATTTGCCACACATGATAGATTTGATTTTCATGCTAATTTATCATCATCAAATACCATGGAAGTCTATCATATGGCCGATATTTCTTCCATCAATATGCCAGGAGTAGTCTGATTATAACTAGAATGCCCATGATTTGTCGTAGTTGGGACCAACATGCCAGGGCTCTCGTTATATGACGTGTAGTTATAGTTATGTCACAAATACTCACAGTAAGCCAAGCACAGTCACCATTATGCCAGCAAAAGCATACCAAACCACTTAGCACCTGCAACATACTTTCTGGGACTCTTATTTCTTTTCTTTGCTAGTAATAGTCACAAGTAGGTACAAAATGCCCCTAATATGTCAACAAAGGTCATCATTAGTGGGAATACTATTAGGTAATATGCTAACCTATGCTAAGTGCGTCCACAGTACGCAACTATAATTATGAACAGAATGTCAAGAAAGGTCACCATTAGACTAGAACTTAAGGCATGTCAGGGTTACCCACTATATTGTCTGGCATGTCCCCAATATGCCATGACTGTGGAGGCTATCTGTAAATCAGGACCACAGAGTCTCCTAGAGGCGAAAAAGCTAGTGGAATAAAGAATGCAAAAATGATATATATATATTTAAATTTACTGAAAACACAAAAATTACAGGGACTTTTTAGTTAGGCTAAGATTTCACTGTACAAAGCCATTGAAATTCAGCAGTTATAGTTACCTGAGCTAACTATAGCTTTCACCCTCACAATGCACTGCTTATTACCTCACATATTACATCACTCATGGTATGGCCAGTGACATCACTCATGACATCACTGATGACATCTCAAATGACACCATCCAGTGTTTTCTAAACGTTTCTGAGTGTTAATCATATATCTATATAGGTACCACAAAAGTTAAATTACTATACTTTGTGTAGTACTAATGAGTGATAATATTTCTAACATATATTATGTAAGTGGCTGTGTGACTGTGTGTATCCGTGTGTGAGTGGCTGTGTAGGTGACTGTATGGGTAAGTGAGTGGATGTGTGAGTGGCTGAATTGGTGAGTGAGTGGCTGTGTGAGTGACTGTAAGGGAGTGAGTGTGTCTGGCAGTGGATGTATGGGTGACTAAGTGGCTGTGTGAATGGCTATATGGGTGAGTGACTGAGTGTGTAAGTGGCTGTATGGGTGAGTGAGTAGCTATTTGAGTGGGTGTATGGGTGGCTGAGTGGGAGTGTGAGTGGCTGTTTTTATCTGTGAGGCTTCTTTGTCTCCCGACTCCCCGGTCCACCGCCCGGTCTCATCGGGTTTGAGTGGAGGGTGCCGGAAGCAAGCTGCGTCGCCCCCGTCTCTCCTGACTCACTTCCGGACAGGGAGCCATTGCTGGGGGTTGACGCACCAGCTGTTCCCTTCAGCCTGCCATAAATGCAGGAAAGGGACCGGACGCGCAGCGGATCATTTTAGCTTGATAGCAAGTTTCACTAAGCTCTGTTTTTATCCTGTTTTAACTGCTATTTTGTATACTCCTGTTTCTAACCTGTGGGCAGCTGGGGAAATCGTGAGGGCTAATGGTTTTAAACGAATTTCGTTTGAACTTTTAAATTGTTTTGCTGTAATACTTTGTAGTTCATCTCACCGTTTTTATCTGTGAGGCTTCTTTGTCTACCGACTCCCCGGTCCACCGCCCGGTCTATCGGGTTTGAGTGGAGGGTGCCGGAAGCAAGCTGCGTCGCCCCCGTCTCTCCTGACTCACTTCCGGACAGGGAGCCATTGCTGGGGGTTGACGCACCAGCTGTTCCCTTCAGCCTGCCATAAATGTAGGAAAGGGACCGGACGCGCAGCGGGCGCGCCGCTGGTGCGCCGAAGGCGTGCCAAAGGCAAGCCCGTCTGCGCCCGTCCGCACCTGTACGGCGCCAGGGGCCAGGGACCCTGCCCCACGCATTAGTTATGGGAGGAGTGAACTCCTGGCCATACAACATACTGCTGAGAACAGTTGCTGCTTTCCTCATAACTGGGGTGGTAGCAATATGGATTATAGGTGTCTCGGGTGTGGCTTTGCTAACATACTGGAGGTTAGGTCAGTGTATGTCCCCTCCAGCCCCCCTACTATAAATTCCTTGGATAAGCTTTCAGCCATCAAAGTACACCACTGTCTGCTTCTCAACACTAGGTCCATTATTAAGCATAAACTTGAGTTTGCCGATTTTATGGCTCAGCACGACCCTGATATTGTTTTTATTACGGAGACCTGGGCTGACAGTGCATCTGACCCAGACATTAAGGTTGCTGTCCCATGTGGGTTTAATGTCGAAAGATTGGACAGACTAGATCAAAAAGGGGGGGGTTAGCGATTATTTATCGCAATTCGCTCGAGGTCAGTTGCACACCGGTATATCACCTAGAGTGTGAGGCACTTAGGTTTAGCCTCAGGTTAACTAAAACCTACTCATTTCAAGGATCGCTAGTATACCGACCCCCCAGCCCCAGGAGGGGCTTTATTGATAAAATCCAATCTCTCATGGAATCCAGTATCACCTACGCAAAGTTTACGCTGGTAGAGGACTTTAATTTTCACTTAGAGTCGCCCTGTGATGCAGAGACAGGATTTTTGGTGGACACTCTTAATAGTTTTAATCTATCACAATGAATTGATGTCCCCACTCATACAGCCAATCATACACTGGATGGTATTTTTACTAACAATACCAATCTTGGCATAGTTAAGACCCTTCCACTTCCGTGGACGGATCACATGGCAATTTTCTTCTCTATTTTGACCCAGTGTAGTAGAGTGGAACTTAATAACAGTGCCAGAGTTGTTAAGTTTTGGCCTTGGAAAACTGCTAAGTTAGAGGCTCTACAGGAGGCTCTTTCGAATTCTTTACCAGACTTTGACATGGATAATGACAAGGCAGCTACCAGCTTTACACAATGGCTGGAGACAGCGTGCAGCAAAACAGTACCTGTGAAAACGTTGAAGAGCCATAGGAAAAGTCCTTCCGCTCCCTGGTTTTCTTCGACGCTAAAAGAAGCACAATTGAGGTGTCGGCGGGAAGAGCGTCTCTGGATAGTAGATTACTCCCCCGGGAAAAAGCCAGGTACAAACAAGTATAAACAGCTTATTACAGCTGAAAAGACAAAGTTTTTCTCAGGGTAAATTAGAACAGCAGGACACTCGTCCAGGAACTTTAAAATGGTGAAAGAACTGTCAAACTGGAGTAACAATAACTCCTTTGAGATGGATGAAGCCTTCTGTGGCAAGCTCTCGGAATTCTTTCAATCCAAGGTCAATTCTATTTTTCAGGCATTTTCCCAGCAGTCTCCCAGTGCTGACCCTATTTGCAATTCGATTGAGGCTTTGGTCTCAAGCTCAGTCACTGGTCTAGAGGTCTCACCCACTTTTGAGGAGTTTTCTCTCCTCACGCAGGATAAAACCATCAGCCTCATGAGCTCCATTAAGTCCAGGGCCCCATCCAAGTTGGCTAATCAGGTGGTGGGACGGCTTAAAGATCTTCTGAATCAGGTACTGAGCACTGGGCTTTATCCCGATATCTGGAAAAAGACCTCTATTCTTCTGTTAGTAAAGAAACCCTCTCTGGACCCTAAATTGGTGGACAGCTATAGACCTATCTCGCGACTCCCGTTCCCGGCTAAGGTATTAGAGAGGGCCATGAACGCGGAAATCTTGACCTTTTTGGATGCCCATCAACTGCTGGACCCGGCACAGCACGGGTTCAGAGCCAACCATTGAACTGAGTCTGCACTGGTGGCCGCATCGGAGGAAATTAAAGTAAGGGTGGACAAGGGCAGCAGAGCGGCACTAATTCTACTCGATCTCTCTGCCGCCTTTGACACGGTCCACCACGGGCTCCTTAGGAACCGCCTGCACTCTTTGGGCTTTAGGAGTACGGCACTATCATTGCTGAGCTCTTTTCTTGAAAACAGGCAACAGTGGGTTGAAATGGGAGAGGTGAAATCCTGCCCCTTCTCCCTCCCATGTGGGGTGCCACAGGGCTCAGCGCTCAGCCCTACTCTTTGTAATGTGTACATTACCCCTTTGGTAGAGCTTATTCTAAGTTTCGGCCTGACAGTGCTATCCTACGCTGACGACACACAGTTTGTGGTGTCAGTATCATCTCAGTTTGAAAAAGATGCCAACAACTTCTGCAGCTGCATGACTGCAGTGGCAGGCTGGATGAAGGCAAATTGTCTTAAATTGAATTCGGGGAAGACAGAGGTACTGCTTTTTGGGAATGAGACCTCCTTCTGGAATGCATCTTGGTGGCCCCAGGAGTTGGGTGAACTACCTAAGCCAGTTCTGAAGGCTAAGAATCTGGGAGTCATCTTTGGCACCAAGTTATGCTTCAATGCTCAGATTAATGCAGTGACCTCTGGGGGCTATTATATGCTTCGGATTCTATTCCAACTGATCTCCAGAAGACTGTTATGTTGGCCCTTATTGGGTTGAAACCAGATTACTGTAATGCACTCTACCTTGGCACCTCGAAACATTTGATAAAAAAACTGCAGTCGCTTCAAAACGCGGTGGCCAGAACCCTCCTGAACATCCCCAAGTTTAAACCAGTGTCGCATCTATTACATGGCCTTCACTGGCTTCCAGTAGAGAGTAGAATCTCTTTTAAAATGCTGTGCTTAATGCACAAGGCACTTCACGGTACTGGCCCTCTCTATTTCCAGGAACTACTGACTTGGTACGTGCCCGGCAGAACGCTCAGATCTAGCACGAAGCACAAGGTCTTGATTCCCAGAATTAATCGAGCAAAATCGGCAGAACCCTGGCTTTCCAGGGGGGAAAGTTATGGAATTCTCTCCCTCTGGCCCTCCGTTCCCAACATAGTCTGCAGCTGTTTAGGAAAGAGCTTAAGACCTGGCTATTTCCGCCAGTATAGGACATGGCTTCTGACTTTAGTTATGACTTGTGGTCCTTTCCGTCCATGTTCCGCCGAGCGCTAAGACACCTTCGGGTATTGCGCGCTTTATAAAATTATTTCATTCATTCATTCAGTGAATTTCTGTGTGAGTGCCTGTGATGGTCTGTGGGCAGGGGAAGGCCAAAACAAATCCCATTTCTTGAGGAACCTCAAATTAGAAGTACAAAGATTTAGTTACCTGGGCATCCTCTTTTCTCAAAATGGTACCTGGTGTTCACACTTAGAAATGGGAAAATTTAAGTTAATTAGATCGGTGGAAGCATTATTCAGATTTGCTGGGAAAATAGGAAATAAACCCATTTGTGAAATGATACAGCTCTTTAAGAGCAAATGTATATCAACAGTCTCCTATGGAGCATCTGTTTGGGGTCTGGCTGACTTGTCTCTACTATAAACATATGACAATTCCTTTCTCTGTAGCGTTTTAGCCATCCCACGTTCTGCTCCTGCTTTCATTATGCATGGTGAAACGAATGTTCCCTAGCTTGAAGATATGGTACTTGTCAGCGTAATTACTAGCTGGCATAATATATGCCGCAAGAAAGGAACTAAATTTACAAGGAATGTCATTAAAGATTGCCTTGCACTTGAACACTATGATAGGATTCCTTGGCTGATGTATATAGATAAACTAATAAAAGAGGTAGAGGAAAATATAACAATCAAGAGCCCTGCCAGCATTATTTGATTCAGTAAAAGAACTTGAGAATGACATTCCTCAAAAACGAAGATATGATAGAGAAAGAAGTGAATGTAAAAAATGTTGTGGCAAGATATATGGCAGGCCCTATACAACAAGGGCTACAAGGGTATTTAATAAGGTTACAAATGTCCAAGAGCGATTTTGTGTGAGTGGGTTTGTGAGTGGCTGTCTAGGTGTTTGAGTGGGTTTGTGAGTGGCTGTATGGGTGTGTGAGTGGATGTGTGAGTGACTGTATTGGTTTGTGAGTGGGTGTGTGAGTGGCTGTATGGGTCTGTGAGTGGGTGTGTGAATGTGTATGTGGGTGTGTGAGTGGCTGTATTGGTGTGTGAGTATGTGTGTGAGTGGCTTTGTGGGTGTGCACATGCTTGTGTGAGTGACTGTATGGGTGTGTGGGTGGGTGTGGGCGTGATTGTGTGGGTCTGTGACTGGATGTGAGAGTGGCAGAATGAGTGTGTAAGTGGGTGTCTGTGTGGGTGTGTCAGTAGCTGTGTTTGTGACTGGGCCAGAACCTGCCTCGTTAGCCAATAGCAGGCCACAGTTATGCAAAAAATATCTACCCAACTGGAGTACTTTCTACTGGTTAATTAGTAAGTGCTAACTTGTGGGTAAATATCTAGTGCATATTCTACACTACAGCTGCATAATGGACCAGGAGGAAATGTCTCCAGTGACGTTCTGTGCATCACAGAAATCTATGATAACATGAAATCTCATATAGAGAAGATGACAAGACTACAAAGAGGTGAATCTCCACCAAACAAGGGTACTTCCTCTTAACTATATAAAGTAAGTGCTTCTTTCTTTGGTGGAGATGTCCTCATATTTATCGCCTCAAGAAGGCGTTACCAAAATCGGCGAGAATCCTTATGGTAAGCTGCCCAGCATACTGGCAAAAGACAGGAAGACCTTTGCATACTACTAAGGTGTATGGGGCGGTGCCAAACGGGCGAAGCTTCCAGTTGATTTTGCACATGTAGATAGTTGTAATAATTTAAAGGGAGAACCATTGACTCTGCTCTCATCAGAAGAGGACAAGAATGAACCCACTCGTCACAGTCACTACAGATTGCCTCCGATAGACCAACAATACATTCACCTTTACCAAGGATTTCAGATCGTTTTTGAATGTGGAATTGCCAAGAAAACACACATGCTTTGCCTTCATCAAGCCCAGGAAGTTAGGATCTTTTGTTCTTTACAGAAGTGGAACTTCAACTGGGGCAACTACTATGTTTATATTTGTAAGTGCTTGTCGTTGAGGTTTAATTTCTGTGAAATGAGCATCAGGACCAGAATGGAACCTTACCTGCCCGTTTGTCCAATAAGAGTCCACAGTTTTGTACAAAATGTCTACCCAACTGGAGTACTTTCTACTGGTTAATTAGTAAGTGCTACCTTGTTGCGTAAATGTCCAGTGCGTTTTCTACACTACAGCTGCGTAATGGACCATGAGGAAATGTCTCCAGCGACCTTGTGTGTATTTCAGTAATGTTATTTTTTCTCATGCGTCTTTATCCAGAAATCTGTGATAACATGAATCTTCCTATAGAGAAGACAACAAGACTACAAAGAGGCAAATCTCCATCAAACAAGGGTCCTTCCTCTTAACTATATGAAGTGAGAGCTTATTTGTTTGGTGGAGATGTCCTCATATTCCGTGGCATCCAGAACGCAGCAACAAAATCAGCGGGAAACGTGCTGGGGGCTTCTTGTCAAGCTGTCCATCATCGTGGCAAAAGGCAGTAGGACCTTTGCATACTACTAAGGTGGGTGCAGCCAAATGGGCGAAGCTTCCAAGTGATTTGCACATTTGCATGCTTGTCATAATGCAAAGGGAGAACCATGGACTCTGCTCTCACCAGAAGAGGCTTAAAAATAACCCACTAGTCACAGTCACTACAGATTGCCTCCGAAAGATCAACAATGCATTCATCTTTATCAAGGATTTCAGATCATTTTTGAATGTGGAAGTGCTGAGAAAACACACTTGCTTTGCCTTCTTCAAGCCCATGAAGTTAGGATCATTTGTCCTTTACAGAAGTGGAGCTCAACTGGGGCACCTGCTATGCTTATATTTGTAAGTGCTTGTCGTTGAGGTTTAATTTCTGTGACATGAGCATCAGGACCAGAACGGAACGGAATCTGCTCGTTTGTGCAACAAGAGTGCACAGTTTTGCACACATTGGTGCGGCGGAGGGATCCCCAATGTCCTGTGGTCCCTGCCGACTCCCCGCCTCGAAGGAGAGCCGGAATTGCTCTTGCACGCAGGGAGCAGCAAAAATGCTGCACCCTATGTTCAGGAGCAATTCTTTAATTTCTTTTCCTGCCCACTTGACAGTGGGCAGGAAAATAGATAAAATATCGGCACCCAGGTAGAGGTAGCAATATTCCTGCTCCCGCCTGCTGGGAGCGGTCTTACTGTTTGCTCTCTCTTGGGGGGAGCTGTCAAAGCTTCCGTCAAGCGAGAGCAAACAGCTGTGTCTCAGGGATGGGCACTGCGGGACATAGGGAGCCAGCCCTGGGGGGTGGAAGTGCCCAGGACCATTAATGGCTCCTGGAGAGGGCTGTGAGGCCCCCCTCCTTTGTATTCTAAGGCCAACCCTGTGGAGGTGGTAATCCCCGGGGCCGTAAATGGCCCAGGACGGGGGCCTCATGACGCTCCTGCCCCTTTGTGTTCATTCCTGGCCCCAGGGCCCCCTTTTATATTTACATATTGGCCTGGCCCTGGGGAGGTGGCGGTCTCCAGGGCCCATATCGGCCATGGGGAGGGGGGCTGCATGCGCCCCCCTCTCCCGATAATATATATTAACATATGCCCCTGCACCTGCCCCCCCCCCCAGGGGCTGAAAAGTAAACAAGCGTGGGAGACCTCGCTTGTTCTTTTTTTTCAATCTTGCCGCAAATTCACAAATCCTCCACGAAATCACTCCAAAATTGAAAAAAAAATGCTTTTTAGCCTGGGGGTGGGGGTCACTGGGGGACCCCAGCACCAGGCTAGGGGGAAAGGGTATTCCTACCCAGCCCCCTTTTCGCAATTTGTAACTTTTGTTTTTAACTCAGCTGAGTTTGAGTCCCAAAATGACTGCCAGCGCTTCCTGGTTGAAGTGTTGGCAGACAATCAGATCTAAGCATGAGATCTGTTGGATTCGCAGAGGATCTGCACTTTTAGATATACACATTTGTTTTTCCTTTAATGTCTCAAAAATTGCTGAATGGATTTGCACCAAATCACATAAAAGCACTCTTTCTGGACCAAGACCTAGCTTTCTGCCGAATTTGGTGTAATTCCTTTCAGCGATTCAGTAGTTTGGGAGTTATTAAATAAAGAAATTTATAGAGATCTAGGGATGCGGATCCTTCCCAGATCTACCCGTGGGGGGTTGGTGGGTAACCGCGGGGGATCCGCAGATCTAGGGGAAAAGCAAAGCCCTGATTGGCTGGCCAGAACCTGAAAGGAAAGTTGCAGCCACCATTTTGTTTGTCACATCCTGGTGGGAACAATAACGTGCTTAAACAGATAGGGGTTCAGGATACAGGTATCCTGACCCCATAGGACACATGGAGGGGTCTCTGAGGGACCCCTCATGGGCCCAAAATGTTTAAGGCCCGAATCGAGGATCCGCGGGTACCCGCGGATCCTGCGGGTAACCGCATGGGATTTGCGGGTGTCCGCGGATCCGAAACCCAATGGGAAAAAAAACCTCACACACTCACACACTATACCCCTGTCCCACACGGCCAAAGGCCGTGCACAGCCTGGGGTTGGGTGCATGTGACCAACCCCAGTGAGCGGCGGTGGTAGTATTAATGTATAGTAATTACATATTACTTTACTTTATAAAAAAACATAGAACTTCACTGAAAAAACAAAGCTTATTGGGACGTTAGACTTAGGTTCACGTTTTACTTGAATCACTGACAGAATATCGACGTCAAAAATATCGACGTCAAAAATATCGGAGCCGAAATATCGATGTCAAGAATATCGAAGTCCTATCTACATTATGGTAAGTACAAAAATATCGAAAAAAAATATTGTTGTCAAAAATATCGTTGTTAAAAATATCGTTTTTTTAATGTTAAAAAATAATGTAAAATAAAGTAGATGATACATATATTTAAAATAAACATAGTTAAAAATATGTTTAAAATTATAAGTAATACATATAATGTAAAAATAAAATTAAAAATATACATATAAAATATAATATATATACTTACTTAATAATATTTACAATTAATCATTGTAATAATTTATAAATTGTTAAAAAACATTTTATAAATTATAAATACATACATACACATACAACAATAATATAAATAAAAATATATAAAATATATATAACAAATTTTAAAAAAATAGTTAAATAAATTATACACTACATTAACTAAAACAGTAAATATTGGATAGCGTAGGGGTAAAAATTACTATTCCCACTCCAGAGAGTGCAAAATAGGGAAAGTGTTGGATAGCGTAGGGGTAAAAATTACTATTCCAACTCCAGAGAGTGCAACAGTAGGGAAAGTGTTGGATAGCGTAGAGGCTAAAATTACTATTCCAACTCCAGAGAGTGCAACAGTAGGGAAAGTGTTGGATAGCGTAGAGGTTAAAATTACTATTCCAACTCCAGAGAGTGCAACAGTAGGGAAAGTGTTGGATAGCGTAGGGGTTAAAATTACCATTCCAACTCCAGAGAGTGCAACAGTAGGGAAAGTGTTGGATAGCGTAGGGGTTAAAATTACCATTCCAACTCCAGAGAGTGCAACAGTAGGGAAAGTGTTGGATAGCGTAGAGGTTAAAATTACCATTCCAACTCCAGAGAGTGCAACAGTAGGGAAAGTGTTGGATAGCGTAGGGGTTAAAATTACTATTCCAACTCCAGAGAGTGCAACAGTAGGGAAAGTGTTGGATAGCGTAGGGGTTAAAATTACTATTCCAACTCCAGAGAGTGCAACAGTAGGGAAAGTGTTGGATAGCGTAGGGGTAAAAATTACAATTCCAACTCCAGAGAGTGCAACAGTAGGGAAAGTGTTGGATAGCGTAGGGGTAAAATTACTATTCCAACTCCAGAGAGTCCAACAGGAGGGAAAGTGTTGGATAGCATAGAGGTTAAAATTACTATTCCAACTCCAGAGAGTGCAACAGTAGGGAAAGTGTTGGATAGCGTAGGGATTAAAATTACTATTCCAACTCCAGAGAGTGCAACAGTAGGGAAAGTGTTGGATAGCGTAGGGGTAAAAATTACTATTCCAACTCCAGAGAGTGCAACAGTAGGGAAAGTGTTGGATAGCGTAGAGGCTAAAATTACTATTCCAACTCCAGAGAGTGCAACAGTAGGGAAAGTGTTGGATATCGTAGAGGTTAAAATTACTATTCCAACTACAGAGAGTGCAACAGTAGGGAAAGTGTTGGATAGCGTGGGGTTAAAATTACCATTCCAACTCCAGAGAGTGCAACAGTATGGAAAGTGTTGGATAGCGTAGAGGTTAAAATTACTATTCCAACTCCAGAGAGTGCAACAGTAGGGAAAGTGTTGGATAGCGTACGGGTTAAAATTACTATTCCAACTCCAGAGAGTGCAACAGTAGGGAAAGTGTTGATAGCGTAGGGTTAAAATTACTATTCCAACTCCAGAGAGTGCAACAGTAGGGAAAGTGTTGGATAGCGTAGGGGTAAAATTACTATTCCAACTCCAGAGAGTGCAACAGTAGGGAAAGTGTTGGATAGCGTAGGGGTAAAAATTACTATTCCAACTCCAGAGAGTCCAACAGGAGGGAAAGTGTTGGATAGCGTAGAGGTTAAAATTACTATTCCAACTCCAGAGAGTGCAACAGTAGGGAAAGTGTTGGATAGCGTAGAGGTAAAAATTACTATTCCAACTCCAGAGAGTGCAACAGTAGGGAAAGTGTTGGATAGCGTAGGGGTAAAAATTACTATTCTAACCCCAGAGAGTGCAACAGGAGGGAAAGTGTTGGATAGCGTAGAGGTTAAAATTACTATTCCAACTCCAGAGAGTGCAACAGTAGGGAAAGTGTTGGATAGCGTAGGGATTAAAATTACTATTCCAACTCCAGAGAGTGCAACAGTAGGGAAAGTGTTGGATAGCGTAGAGTTTAAAATTACTATTCCAACTCTAGAGAGTGCAACAGTAGGGAAAGTGTTGGATAGCGTAGAGGTTAAAATTACTATTCCAACTCCAGAGAGTGCAACAGTAGGGTAAGTGTTGGATAGCGTAGGGGTAAAAATAACTTACTAATAATTAAAATAATTTTTTTTAAATAAATAATAATTTAATTATTAAATAACAATAAATTAATTAACAATACCAATAAATAAGTACTTAAAAATAATTACCAATTAATAATTAACAATTAAATAGATGATAAAAACAATTAAATAATAATTATTAACAATTAATTACCAAATAATAATAAAATAAAAAATAATTAATTTTCAATACCCAAAAACAATAATTATTAAAAAAGAATTAGAAATTAATAATTAATTAACAATACATTATTGATAAATACCAATAAATAATAATTAATGACAATTAATTACCAATTATTAATTAATGAACAAATTAATTTCCAAAACTTAAAAATATCTATTAAAAAGTTATTACCAATTAATAATTAATTAACAATAAATTAATTATCAATACTAAACAATAAAATAAATAATCACTTAATTACAATTAAATTACTTCCCACCCTATTGCCCTATAAACTCACAACACACTTCAATAATAAATTAATACACTTAATATAATTAGCAAATAATGAATTAATAAAAATTAATTACCAATTAATAAAAATTAATTACCAATTAATAATTATTTAACATAAAATTAATTATCAATACCAATAAATAAAAATAAATAATGACTTAGGGGCCCATTACGATACCCGGCGTAAAAGAATCCGCCAGGCATGGAAGCGGCAAAAATCCGCCCGCACACACCGTCTGAACACCGACAACGCCATTACGATTACACAAACCGAAACCGCCATCGGCGGAAAAATCACACAAAATACCGCCCGCCAACGTCCGAGTCGGAGTCAAACCGCCCGCCACGGACGGAAACACGCACGACAACACAAAACCGCTCGCCCTCACGGCCGACACACCGCAAGTGAAATTACGATCGCACCGCCATGAGCGCGGAAAACCACAAATATACCGCCCGCCAGCGCAAACAACGCCGATGAGAATCGACACGGCAGAAGCCATGGCGCCCACGTACCTGCACAGAAACCATCCGCTCACAAAACCAATAGCACACAACATGGCCAACAAGTCCACACAGCAAGGCACGCACAAATACACAAGCACAGTACACATCCCGAAAACACCCCCCGGACAAACAAAAAATACAAAGGCCAGAACCCCAGACACAACACACCTGAAAACAACAGACCATGAGGACACACCCACATAGGTAAGTACAAAAGCAGCACTCCCACAGACCACAACCCCTTGCTACATTGCAAACCAGAGAGGAGAGGAGAGGACACAGTGACACAGCAAGGACAGCAGCACACCACAGAAACGCACACATCACAACCACCACCACCACCACCACCACCACCAAACACCTGCACCACAAACCCCCTGCACATTACACAACACACACCGCACCAGCACCACAAACACCATGGCACCACAAAGAATGCCCAAGTTCACGCCCATTGAGCTGACGGTCATGGTCGACGAGATCATCAAGGTGTACCCACAAATCTATGGGAACATGGTCCAGCACACACCACTAGCCACCAGAAACAGAATGTGGAACCGGATCGTAGACCAGGTCAATGCAGTCGGGACCCTGCCCAGGAACAGAGGAGAAATAAACAAACGTTGGAATGACGTCAAGAGCCTGGTCAAGAAGAAGGAGGGCAAAAACAGAGAGCTGGATGCCGTCACTGGCGGAGGGAATCCCGCGCTCTTCAAGAGCTTCAAAGCGTGGGAGGAGAAGGTGCGAGTCATAATACATCCGGAGATCCTCGCCGGATTAGCAGGGGGAGTGGAGGCTGGTAAGCACAAACTAATGTATACCAGCACACCGCTATGTACTCACATGCACTACCACCATGCCACAGCTCCCAGGGACAAACACCCCCATGTCCAGCACACAATACACAACACATCACACACACATGCAACAGACACCACCACACACAGCCCAAACCGAACAACTGTAAGATACGTGGGGACATGTGTACACTCAGCCAGCCACGTAACCACCAACAGGTCCCCAAATATGCCAGAAGCGCCACAACGAGCACCCACCACACCCATGTGTCAGCCACAGCTGCACTAACCGACAAGTAACAGGTAAGTGGCAGGAACACAAAGTGCAGTGGGTGGGACGGTGGACAGCCCAAGTACAACACACACCAGGCCCCTAGTCCCACAGCACAGCAAGGAGGAGCATCCCCCACACCCCACAGCCACGTGTCAGCCACCGCAGTGCACAACGACAGCCGAAAGGCAGACATCACGGTCCACAGCTATCGGTGTCAGTGGGTGTCCAGCCACCCCCACGACCCACAACACCCCCCCACCCCCACAGACCTGCAACATGGAGCACCCCCGCTTAGAGCCATGTGGCATCCAGTACAGTGCACGCACGAACAACTTGCAGGTGGGAAACTGGACAGGGCTGGATTACTGGAGGCATGAGGACCGGAACACGACCAACACATGGGACATGTCACGTAGCAGACGAACACGCAGCACCGCCCACCGTCACGAACAAGTGAACAATGTGCACACGGACATGAACAACAGACTCACACCCCACATGACCCATCACAGACATAGCAACACCCAAGGAGCCACGTCTGCATGCACAAGCCACACTGAATATAGTACCACACGGCAGCCACTGTGCAACTCATCACACACAACCGAAACACCATTGAAGTCCTGTCCATGTAGCCCCTACTGCCTGTCAACCACACACCCCACAACTACGCCTATGTAAGACAAACAACACTAGATGCAACAGAGCGGAACAACATAAATGCACACGAACACCACTGAACCCATCAAACACACAGACACACCATGCACATACAACATACCATCCATCCCATCCGTCAGCCCCAGTCTCATGAAAGGCATGTCATCCGCACAGCTGCCACACATACAGCAGTCACGCTAAGATACATGCCCATGACCAACCATGTGCCAGAAGTCAATGAAGCGCACGACACACTGTGAGCAACAACACACAACATGGGCCACACCCCCCCGAGCACTGCAGTGATGCACATGGCACAGGGCAGCACGCACACCAAGGAGATGGGACAACTGCAATACGTTGGCTGGCACACAACCATCACTCACTCATAACGATGCGTCCAATGCCATGTCCAGTAATCACAACAGACAGCAAATATGCAGGCCATGTCAAGCATGCACACACCTCAAACCATGCACTGTCATGCTGCCACAACACATGTCACGTTCGGCACCCATGGCTCCCAGCATGTACCCCAAAAGCATATCCCCTCCCAAATGCGAATCTGGGGCATGGCCCCCATGTTGCCATATGCGTTCCTAAGCGTTCCATTTGAACCCCA
Source organism: Calotriton arnoldi (assembly GCA_963921515.1). Lineage (NCBI taxonomy): Eukaryota > Metazoa > Chordata > Amphibia > Caudata > Salamandridae > Calotriton > Calotriton arnoldi. The sequence goes on along the minus strand of CAWUFW010024636.1, from coordinate 9,352 downwards.
AAAGCATATTCCCACCCAAATGCGAATCTGGGGCATGGCCCCCATGTTGCCATATGCGTTCCTAAGCGTTCCATTTGAACCCCAAAAGCATATCCCCTCCCAAATGTGAATCTGGGGCATGGCCCCCATGTTGCCATATGCGTTCCTAAGCGTTCCATTTGAACCCCAAAAGCATATTCCCTCCCAAATGCGAATCTGGGGCATGGCCCCCATGTTGCCATATGCGTTCCTAAGCGTTCCATTTGAACCCCAAAAGCATATCCCCTCCCAAATGCGAATCTGGGGCATGGCCCCCATGTTGCCATATGCGTTCCTAAGCGTCCCATCTGAACACCAAAAGCAAAGTACAAACCAGACCCAGGATGGGCCAGGAGCCCGCATACACCAGAGTCACAATAAGTAGGGGCACAGCAACACACCCATCGGCATGGCCAATCCGTCCCATGCCACATGTGCACAGCACACAGTCCCATTGCCAAGCACACACAACTACAGATGCTACAGCCACACACACGCCTCCGGGAAACCCATGTACGAGATTGCACGAACTGTTAATGTCAGACGACAAATACATACTTCGCCAGGTGCAACACAATAACAAATCTCATTCTCTCCACAGGTGACGAACTGCTGGATGCTGGGGATGGAGCCAGCAGCCAGCACAGCCAGCCTACAAGCCCCCAACGAGGACACACGGATCTGGAGGATCTGTCCTCCTCTTCGGACACGGACCACCAAGCAGGCCCATCTGGTGTGGCAGGGCCCAGCCGCTCCCCAGGACCCCTCCTACCCACCAACCCATCATCCAGGGCTGCTGAACATTCCCAGCCCCCTGCTGCCACTGTCGTTGCGGCCACACCCACGGTCATTGTGGCCACTACCACTGCCGCAACCGCCACCATCGCCGCACCGACCACCACCGCCGCCACCACCACCACGTCTTCGCTGGCACCAGCCCCAGCGCAGGTGGTGGCCCGGCCGACTGGATCCACCCTGGGAGCCACAGCGAGGACCGTGGTGAGCAATGTGGCTAGTGGGCAGGGCCGGTGGCAGCAGGACTGGTAGGAGGAGCAGGGTCAGGGAAACGCCAGCCTCCCCTGGGAGCCATGCCCTGCCTCAAATGGCCAGAGTCCTTGGGGCCTATGAAGAGGCCCAAGGACAATGGGTCCGGTCTGCTTCAGACACGCGTGAGGTGCTGGGGGTGCTGAGGTCCATGGACGCCCGTATGGGCCAACTCGTGGACCTCATGGGCCAGCTGGTGGTGGCGGTGAGGTCACAGCCAGGGACAGCAGCTCCCCTCCGCCACCACCTGCCGGGGCGCAGGGTGGAGCAGCAGTGTCCAGTTCCCCTGCGTCCACAGCCAGTGAGCACACCTCAACCACCAGCATGTCGCAAGCAGGCACCCCCTCGCAAACGTGGAAGGGGCCGTCCGAAGTGGAAACAGATCTCCCGGGAGGACTTCGCACGCTCCAAACGCAAGTGAGGCAGCCAGCCAGCCTTCCGCCAGCCTTCCTTGACCAGCCACTGCATTGACTTGGACTACGATCCCACTCCACACAGCCATCTGGATGGCATGTGTGTGTTGGACTATGGACATAGAACCAGTGGGTACACCCTGAGCATCACGCAGCCATGACCGACAGCTCATTGTCACTGCACGCACCACTTTTGTCATCACCTTACACACAATCACATGTCACAGTTTGAAATAAATGCACCTTTACACTAACTGCTGTTTGTGCCCTGTGTTTTATTTGTACGGAATACAACGGCCACCTTGGGCGGAAAGGCACCTGATGCGTGGCATGGCAATTGAATCCGGAGGGCCTGTAGGGACCTAGGGGTGGGAGACAGAACAGGAGCACATTCAATGAGTGTGTCACACACCCATCACACAGTACATGTCAACAACTACCAGCAATGTACACACATCGCACAGAGCAATAGGGCACAATGCCACAGCCACCAACAGTGGCATACTATCCTGGCCATGGAGCGTTGACACACAGCACGCAGTGAACAAACGGCCACCCTGACACAGCACACACACACCTGCACAGATACAGCCACATCAGCCGTCGTACATGGACACTCACCGTCAAGTGAAGTAGCGGGCGATGAGCTGCTGCCGCACATTACCAGCTTCCTCCTCTCCGCTGTCCTCCTCACTCGAGCTGTCCTGGTCTGCGGGCTGGGGCCCTGGTTGATCTCCGTCATCCACGATGAGGGGGATCTGCTTCCGAATGGCCAGATTGTGCAGCATGCAGCACGCCACCACTATCCGGCACACCTTCTGTGGGGAGTACGCCAGCGCACCCCCGGTGCGGTCCAGGCACCTGAACCTGGACTTGAGGAGGCCAAAGGTACGCTCGACCACACGTCTGGTCCTCCCATGTGCCTCATTGTAGCGATCGTCTGCTGGGGTGCGAGGATTCCTCAATGGACTGAGCAGCCATGCCCCATTCGGGTACGCAGAGTCACCTGGGTGTGAGGGACACAGAGAACCGTTGCTATTCCAACTGGACAGGGGACAGCATCGCACAACCAGCACGCTACACCACTCCACATACTCACCGACAATACAGCCACGATCCTGTTGCATATTGGACATCAGTCGTGGCAAGATGCTGTTGCGCATTATGTGTGCGTCATGGGCCGAGCCTGGGAACTTTGCACACACGTGGGTGATCACCATGTCCGCAAGGCACACCACTTGCACATTCAGGGAGTGCGTGGGCTTCCTGTTGCAGTACAGGTGCTCAGTGGCCTGTGGTGGAACAAGGCCGACATGTGTGCAGTCAATGGCTCCAACGACGTGTGGGATTCTGCCAAGGGCATAGAATGCACCCTTCACTGCCGCCAATTCACGAGCCCTGGGGAAGCGGATGTACCTGTTTCGGTACAGCATCATGGCTGCCAGTACATCCCTCAGCACCTTGCTGAACATGGGCTGGGACATCCCTCCTCCAATGCCCACTGTGTGCTGGAATGACCCAGTGGCGAAGAAATGCATGGCGGCCATCACCTTAGCCGTGGGGTGACAGCAGTCGGATACACCCTGCGGGGACGGAGATGGGGTTCTAACATGGCACACAGTCGATGCAGGGTTGGCCTGTCCAGCCGAAACTTCCTAATAACCTCTGTATCGTCCATGTCCGCCAGCAATTGGTATGGGCGGTCAATGTTCGGTCTCCGCCTAGGGACAATGGCAGAGGACACATGTCAAAGCAACACGACACATAGCAATTTCGCATACACATCACTGACATGACTGAGCAAGCACATGAGCCACAGCCCAGCTGTCAAGCTGGGACGGCACGGCCACAATACACTTACACAGGTCTCCCAACAATGGCAATGGCTAGTGATACAAACCACTGCCATGTGCATGCACATGGGGATCTAGGCCCCAATGACTTGCGGGGCGTGCTGATGGGGACTGACTGCATATCCGTCAAGCGGCAACGCCACGGCAACATGAATGTCTGCTGAGCATGGAACTGCTTCCGCGGCTGGATGAGTATGGCACACGACGACGACGATGTGGGCACAGGCTGAGCGGCCAAAACAAGTGGGACCTGTGGCACGAGGGGATATGAGACAGTAGTAGGTGTCAGCACTGCACCCTATGTACAGCACTGTACGGATCACACCTCCCGAAACATTGACAGGTGTCCACATTGACAGCCCCATGCCAAGACGGCTGTGTGCTTGCAGTCACACGTCACAGGTGAGAGGTTACATTGCACGTGCCAGGTGGCAGACGTACATAGTGGGAGCTGGCATGTGTGTGCATGTGTCCCCTGTTCAGGATCCACCAGATGGGCGCTGACTCTGTACTGACCATTGGACACAGCATGTTCCGTGGAAGGCTTGTGTGTGTGGGATGGTGGCACTGGATGTGCCTCCGTTGGGTGGGGGGCCATGCACAGGGCGGGTACGTCGATGATTGCGCATTGTTGGTCACGGTGGGTGCACCAACTGAAGATGTGTTGCCCTGTGTTCAATTCCTATGTCCGCATGATGATGGACTGTAGATGTGGTCAGACTACACATTGGTCGATGTGCTGTCTATATGCATGTGCCTTCACACCAGGCACAGCTGCCCCTGCACATGTGACCCCTGCTGGACTCGCTGCTGGGTCTGTGGAGCTGATGCACCTTCTGCGCGTGGGGCGGACAGCTCTCCTCACTTCCCTCATTGCGCATGTCATGACTTTGCCGCAGGTGACATGGATCATGGAGGGCCCACATGTACGCGTGGGTAGGCTACACATGATTGTACACTGGTCGCCACCCCCAGTCAGTGTTTCGAATGGGAAGGTTGTCGTGCTGGTGGTATGTTCGATGTGGCGGATGGGCGGGCCTAGGTGCGGGCTTACATTCCGGACATGGGGGTAGTTGGATTGGCGACTAGTTGCAGTACACACGGGACACGTCTCTTCCTTTCCACATCTGGGTCATCCCTTGTACTAACTGACAGTGATACAGTCATCTTCGCCCCAGCCCTCATGTCCTCCCCTCGCTCCCCCAATATGCATGCTCACCTGCGAGGCTAGCGCTTGCACAGGCAGCCCCAAGCTCGCACCAGAGAGGGCAAGGAGTGTATGTGTGGGTCCAGTTGCACGAGTGGGCTGTATCAGGGTATGATGTGTTGCGGGACGCCGTCCACCTGCGTGGTGCCCCAAATGGAGACCCGGCCTGCATGGACTATGCATCACAGTCTTCGCCTTCCGGATCCGCCACCTGCGACACCCAGTGGCTGTGGCTGCCCTTGCGGCCATGCCGCGTCCGTCTGTGACTGATGGCCCACACATTCACTCTTTGGCCTCTCTGGGGAGGGCTCGGGGTGGTGGCGCACGCGCTTGCACTTAGTCGCAATGGCATGTGGCGTGGTTGGTATGATGGGCAATGGATGGGATGGTGCGAGCCACCTCCCGTGACGTCAGTGCTGCTCGTGCTGTGGTGCGTCCCCCTACACTTCCATTTGACTTGTGCCATGCTAGACGTTGAGGTTCTATTGCCTGCGTGATATGACCAGGAGGAGCGCGAGGAGACCTCTCACACACCATGCTCCACTGCCATCCCGTGCCCTGTATCGCCTGTGCGGATTGACTATGTTGGGGTTACACCTGGTCGACTGGGGCTGTGTGTGCCTTGTCAAGGGGCATGGCGGGCGCACAACAGGATCCAGCTTGTCCACAGAGGGTGGGCTGAGGTGCGCCTGGTACCGCTTGTACGTGTGCCCGGCTGCTGTGCACACACGTGTTCACTCCCCGACAGGTGTCCTCTCACAATGCCCAGGGAAGCGGTGGTGTACTGTCTCATGACCCCTCCCAACACGGCGTGCTCCAACTTGGCATGTGCGCATCTACCCGTCACACCCACCCACCTGAGCACTGCGTCCATACGACTTCACACGACACATGTGTGTCTTCCACAGTTGTGCTACTCATTTGCGTTGACATCCAATACCAGTGGACTACATGGTCATGTCACGACTGCCGTGTACTTCACATACTCTCATCCTCTCTCATTCGTACTTGTGAAATGAGTCAGCGGAGACAGTTTTGGTTTCAAACATTATATTGAGTCTTCTGTCCTCTGTGATGCAGTATAGTGGACACTACTGGCAGCGGAATACATGTTGAGGATATACTGAGCATGATTGCAAATGGGATAGGGTGTGGGGTTACATGTGATTGGCTGTTGCATGTGGGATGTGGGCTTCAGAGTGACATCTGCTTGGCCAAGGCTGTGCTAATGTACATTTACGTATAGCTGCGGAGCTGCGGACTTTGACACAGACGGTATACATGTAGCCTACCAGACCGCTTGGCATCATGGGCACAGTCCATCTCAGTTCCATGTGACAGGTTTGCTGCGGTTGTTCCTCATGCACGCGTGCATGTGAGATGACATCAGGGCATGTGCTTGCGTGCATGCAGCGGCGTGCCACTTGTTGTTGCACTGTGGTGGTTACTGGACATGTCACAGTCACTGGGGTCGTGTTGTTGTTGTATGCACTTGTCGTACATGCAAAGGTCCTGGTATGGGATTCCCGGGCGGGGGTGGGAGGGGTGCAGCACCCACAGACTCCAGGCGACCTATTCATGTCCACTGAGCGGTGTGTGTGTCCATGGGCGCTGGATCCATATCGTGTCCTGGTTGTTCGTGCAGTTCCGTCCATGTGGGTGCGATACACAGAGCCCATGCCACTGCCTCCCACGATGCATGCGGTGTTCCTGGATGTGATGGGGAACAGTGTGCATGTCCCGGTCATATCCGATGTCATGGCGATGTCGTTGATGGTGTGGTTACAGTTGCCGGTCGTTTGGTATGGCTGTTGTGGTGGTGACTGGCCAGTCCGTGCGGAAGCTAAGCATGGGTGCGGGGTTGGACATCATAGGTCAATCGGGAACCTGCGTTGTGGTCCGACGAATTTACAGGTTGTCAGGTATGCGATGCCGTCCAGCAGGGCTTCCATGTCATTGGTGGTGTACATGTTTGCCAGCCAATGTAGCGGATGGTGGCTGTCAAGGTGTTGTTCGTAAGTTGTCCCTTGGAGGACCATGATGGGGCATGCTGGGTGACATTCGATGTAGCTGTTCTCGATGATCCGTCGTGTGGAGGCACAGTGGTCCCATTTCAGTGCGGGTGCGATGTTGGCCACATACGCCATGCCCCCATAGGCAGAGCAGGCCCTGTCGTGTGCGTCCAGAGGGAGGAGTAGTGGTAGCAGGTCCGCCTTCAGACATGCCGGGTTGGAGAGGCATATCTCCACGGGATGCTGGTAGGGACACCTCCGACAGTAGAAGACGGGCATGACGCAGCTGAACAATGTGATGCGGTAAGTCAGTCGGTAACTTACGTTCAGCAGGGACAGGAGATCGCATCCCAATGTATGAAACAGGTTGGTTTTGTACAGCTTGAGCTGTTCGGCGTAGTTGGGTAGGTGTGTTGCGGTTGCCATTTCGCAGCGGTGCGTTGTGGTGGCGTGCTCCGGCTGTGTGTGCAGTCTGCAATGTGCACGCTCCGAGGTTGCTGTGAGCTCTGTGTAGTCGTAGGGAGACAGGACTTGTGTTCTGTTGGCTTGTTTGGAGGACACGGGCCCTCTTCCCACATGCTTCTCAGACAGTTCAAGGTCAGTGATGTGTGACTCCTTCCAATTAACTTGCATGTGGCCGACATGGGGGAGTGTTTTCTTCTTCTTCCCCGTCCGTTGTGTGCTTCTGTGATATGCGCTATCTGCCCTGTGGTCGGTCTCCTCGGCAAGCCTGTGTTGGTCTATTCTTGGACAATGGCTGTATTCACCGGCTTCTGTCGTAGGGCTGTGGTTTCGGAGTTGGAATGGAAGGTCATTCAGTGCTGTCTGCTCTCCCTTGTGTGGGCGGCAGGCTGCCTTCCGCTCTGCGTTGGGCCTTGTGTGTGAATGTTATTCTTGGGCCACCTGTTGTCGGTCCCCGGGCTCTTTGGTGTTCCGTTTTATATGTCTTGTTCATATGTGCAGGGTGGTATGGGTGTTTCAGTGTGGTACTGGCGTTCCTCTTCCCGAAGGGGCCCTGCTTCTCCTAGTTGGTGTTGCCGCCGCTGTGTGCTACGCCATGTTTGTTACACTGGGGTGTGTCCTGCTGTTGCGTGTCTTCACTGACATGTGTGCGTCGGTTGTGTGGCGTTGGGTGTTGTCCGTGAATTGGGCGTTGGGGACATGTCTGTGGCAGGCCTGTCACGTGTCATGTGCGTTCGGGTGGGGCTGATGTGTGTGCTGCTTGGTTGTGTCCCTGTGTCTGTGTGCGACGCATGCATGGCGCTGCGGTTGGCCTCTGCGTTGTGCGCATAGTGTGGCGGCGTCATCGCCGCTTTGGGGCCGTGACGGGGTGGTTGGTTCCTAGTCCCAGGTGGTGTGTACACATGTGTTACGCGATGTTACGATTTGGCCTGTGTGTCATATGTGGATGCAATGGTGGATGTGTAGTGTACACGCGCTGGTGGGGGTTGTCCGCTTTTTCCGCCCTTGCACTGTGTGCGCTGTTTGCGTGCACTTGTTGTGTGTGTGCCTACCTGCGTCTCCGCTGTACGTTGCGTCCTTGGTGGTGCATCAGCAGGAGCATGGGGAGGGCCTGCAGTGCTGGATTCATGCTCGGGGAGCCGCTTTCGTTGTCCGTGCTCGGCGTCCGTGTTACCGCTTCGGTTTGTCGTACGGTATCTCTTGGCCGTGGGAGCCGTTTGTTTGCGGCATCGTAATTTATGCGCCGGGCGGGACGTGTTTCGCCGGACGGTGTGTGTCAGCTAGGCTGCGCCGCTACGTGTACGGGCGCACTTTGATGGCGGACGGTGTTGCTGGCTTGCCGGCGGTGTTTGGCCTACTTTTCGCATCGTAATTGGGCGGGCGTGTGGACTGCTGCGTGCCGGCGGTAACTGGTGGTTTTTGCATCTGCCAGCACGGCGGTTGTGCTTCCGCCCGCCATCGTAATGAGCCCCTTAATTCACAATTAAATTACTTCCCACCCTATTGCCCTATAAACTCACAACACACTTCAATAATAAATTAATAGACTTAATATAATTACCAATTAATCAATTAATAAAAATGAATTACCAATTAATAAAAATGAATTACCAATTAATAATTAATTAACATAAAATTATTTATCAATACCAATAAATAAAAATAAATAATGACTTAATTACAATTAAATTACTTCCCACCCTATTCCCTATAAACCCACAACCAGCAACAGAACTAAAACGCAAAATTTACTTAAAAATAATTACTAATTCCTAAAAAAATTAAATTAATGTAATATAATTAAATTACTTCCCACCCTATTCCCCTATAAACCCACAACCCGTTACGGTACTAAAACGCATAATTTACTTTAAAAAAAATTACTAACTTCTAAAAATGTTATACATATATTCTAAAACTAGTACAATAATTAACAAAAAATATAAACACAAACATATAAAATACATAATAAAATACATAACACTAATATAAATATCGATATTAGTAACATCAATATTTTTGCTATCGATATTACTAACTTTGATATTAACAAAAACGATATTTCTTACCTTCAGGTCGATATTCTGGTCGTCGATATTCTTGACTTCGATATTGTGTCCCTACGATATTTCAAACTCGATATTATTGTAGGTCTTAAATTAAAACTCGATATTTAGACTGTTTACCGTTTTACTCACACACAGAACAATAGAAATTCGGCAGTTATAGTTGTACTTATAGTTATACTTATCTATAGAAACTATAATTTGTGCCGTTAAGTAACTTTAAGGCCCATTACGATACCGGGCGTAAAAATCCGCCACCCATGAAAGCGGCAAAAAT
>CAWUFW010024635.1:0-57221 GCA_963921515.1 Calotriton arnoldi | reverse complement strand
TTTTTTCAGCTTTGCTCAGCAGTTCAGTCATGTAGTCACGTGGTTCCCACTCGCTCTCTTGTTCACCCGCCCTTACTGTAGCTAACTTAATCATTATGGAGAACTCATCCATTACTAAAAGAACAGAAAAACGAACATTATTAATTATGTGATAATGTAATTTTCACGGTTTACCCCCCATCTTAACTCTACTTTATGTTAACGGTTAGTCTAGCATAGCTTAAGCAGAAAAATTGCATTATTCATTAGTATAAAGCAACACACGCCATGTTTTTACGAAAAACACCTGCGGCCTTGCCATGCAAACCTCTTTGAATTCATTCAAAACACAAAATTATTACATTTCCGGTTATTTACGCATTAGTTCTAGTTAGTTCATGCATTTTATAAAGCAGTCTTCCCACGTGTAGTGTAAATGTGCACATTAGTCGTTTAACACTACTTACTGTTAGTCCATATTAAAGGGTGCTTTGGTTGTGCAGGTTTCTTTTCGCGAAATCCTGCTCCATCAACATTATTGTCCAATTCTCTAGTCCCGATGAAGCAAAACAGAAATACACCTCCCAGAGTGCATTGGGTAGTTGAACGAAAGTCCAGCAGTGGCATACCTAGTCCCCAGTGACTCTGAGCTCTGCTGCGGTCCAGCACTAGAATTTCTGGTATCCAGCTTCCTGCCCCTCCCCCATCCTTGGAATGTCAGCAGCCCAATAGCAACTCTGTATGCAATTTTACAACTTAAGTGCTCTAAGAAGGGCCTCTTAGACGAGGCCCATCTTATTTTATTTCTTTTCTGGTGGTCAGGCAGTTCGGGACCTTTAACTTTTATGACGCAGCTGCAGACAGCTGGTGTTCACTACTGAGCTCTTAACACATTGACAAAGCCAATAGATTTTGCATAGGCAAAACCTATTGGCTTTGCCAATGCTTGTTTTCTTGTAGTCACTGCACAGAGCTTGTACACATTGTTCACATCCACATAAAAATTGTTCCTTTCTCTTCTGGGACAAACCTGGTTCAAAGTGGTCTTTTTTTACATTTTCAATGTTTTTATTTATAGTTGCAGTTATACATTTTCATTAGACATTGTGACATTGTAACTGCGTACACTAGTGAGTGCAAAGATAGTTTGTGAATTAGTCATTTCTCTTTCACAAATAATAATAATAATAATAAAAAGCATGGTGAAACTAAAATGCTTTTTGTTAAGAATATAACTAGTGAAACAGAGGCATGAGTGAATGCTTTGTAAATTTGAAATTTGTTTTGCACACTTATGGCGTTCATATGTAGGTAGTGGCTTGTTTTCTTCTTTTTCTTTTTTGTGGCATAGGCTAGCAGTTAAAATACACACTACCTTGCGAGGCCAGACGTAATGTCTTTTCCAGTGCTTGGTCTAATTGTTACCAACTGAGGTATATTTCCCCTTTCCTTTTGGCCTTGCACCATCATGGTAACATTTGTTTATTTCTTTTATTATGGAAAGTAGAAATATGGCCTAGCAGGGTCTTTTTCATTGGCCCAGTTTTCCATCGCTTGATTTGTTGCGATTTTATTAATAATTTCAGCCCAGTTTGGCTCTTTTACATAAGAACAATAAATACAAAGTTACATGAAACAAAATATAAAGGTTAAGAATTAGCGATAAGGGGAGCGCGTCAAGAGCTCCAACAAGATGGCAGGGTTGTGATTGTCCAGTGTAGCTCCCAATGGCGGTTTCTTTCCAAGGGCGTTGGGGCGCCGCCCCCTTTACATTTACAGTGAAAATGTCACAATCATAGCAATGCTAAAAATCTGTTTTGATGCAGTCTAGTTAGAACTTGGGGCAATCTCTACCCCACTCACTGCGTTGTTGCATGGAACGTCATGGAAGTGGAGGAAGACATAACTCACAGCGTTGGTCCCCCTGGGCGGGCCCAAGTCTTTGCCGGGCTGACAACCTCACAGCTCTGAGGTCATCAGCTCGGCAAAGACTGAGCATCCAGGCCTAGTCTCCACCCCCTAATGACGTGGGGGTAAAGTTAGCCACGGGCGTTTCAGATTGAAGCCCTGTAGCGTTAAGCCTCCACGTCAATCAGGGAGTGGAGAGCATTGTCACCCCACCCTTTCCCAACTCGTCACAGGGTGGGGTGGGATCCACCCTGTGACGAGTTGGGAAAGGGTGTGGTACTAGACTGGCTCCAGACATGTCTCAAGAAATCGAGTCTGCGCAGACTCACGTCGACTGTGGTGAGTGACTGCGACACTCTGCACGCGTGATTCGAAGCACACAATTTTTAGCTCCTTCGTGCTGAAGCGTTGTTCACGTGATCGTTGATTTCATTTCATTTACAGCAGCAGTAGTGCCGGCAGTGTCCTTGTGCACAGGCACAACACTGTAGGTTCGTGTGGTGACTTCACTCTGACTCGTCGACGTCGTGTCTGTAAGTGCGAAGGAGTCGGCAGACCAGGCGGGCACCTCGGCAGAGTAAGGTAAAAACAAGTCTCAGCTGCCGGGCCCAGGCCCATTTTGTAATAAAATGTAATTGGGCCCATTTCAGGGTCTGGTGGTGGTCCTGCTGCTGTCCCTGGTGTAATGTCGTGGGCGCTAGGCCCCCATGCTTAGGAATAATGGATGCTGACACAGTAGGTGCAGTACTGGTAACTGGCCCAGGGCACGTGCGCCCGGCCTCTTTTATTAGCAGGGTCACCTGATAGGTGACGCCTGTGATGGGTGGGTGTACAGTGTGGGCTGACACCAGGCAAAACACTAGAACGTGTCCAGCAGGACACTACACCTGGGATAGTCAGTCTGCCTAGAGCTGAGTGAGAGTGCTGTGCAGAGACAAGCGAAGCGAGCCTAAGGAATGTGTCCTGCTTCTTTCACTTTCACCAGCATGTTTGAGGCACAGCCTTGGGCTCTCATGCCACCGAAGAGGTGAGAGCAGCTGCACTGGCGGCAAGGTTAGTGTAATACAGCCCTGTGAGACTGCAGAGTGCAGGGAGATGTGCCGAGACCAGGAGGCTAATACAGCCCAGCCTGGTCTGGTTAAATGCAGATGCACAGACACAGGAGGGAGAAGGGAGCGTGCCTCATGTGGGCCCGGCTGCCCGGGAGTGTGAAGAGAGATGCCATGCCCAGCAGAGGATGATTTCAGATGGAGCTGAGTGAGAGCTCTGCACACAGACAAGCCTAATAATTAATGTTCCCTGCTTCCTTCACTTGCACGTATGAGGCATAACCTTGGGCTCTCATGTATGATGTTTAAAAAATGCCATGACATCCATAGTTCTCAGCTATACAAATGAGGTTCGGAATCTTGTGGCATCGGGGCATGAAGGACACTGAAGAGGCAAGAGCAGCTAGTGGCTTAGTGGACTAATGCGTCCACTGTAGGGGCCTGTATTTGACATCATGGTCACAGGTACAAATCCTGGAGGGTTCACTCAGCCTTTCATCCTACTGAGGTTGATAAAATGAGTGCCATTGAGTTAGGTAACAATAAACTGTTATTCAGCGCCAAGATGCCTAGGGGTGAATGTGCACTTTGCAAATACGCATTATGTTATGTTAGGGACTGTTTAAATGGCAAAACAGATCTCTTTTCTTTTAACAGAAAACAGAATTTTTGTTTCTCTGCGAATTTTGGAATGTTTAGAAACTGTTCTATATGTAGGACATCATTAAAATTGTGATTATTAGTCCCTATCTATCCTATTATAATAAATATATCAGCCTGACATGTATTCACACACTTCTTGACTGCTGCACACATCGCTAAAGAAGGCAGTCAGGCTTGCCTACTAAGCCAGGCCTATGAAAGATATTCCTTTTTGGCCAGCTTTTTATCTAATTTTTCTTTAAAAAGATTTACACAAGAAATAGGGACTAACCTCCCAAACAAATGTCTGGCCCCCGCCAACCCCCCCCCCCCCCCCACCAAGCCCAGCCTCACAACTCACAAACCTCACCAGCCGCCACTCGTAGCTCCAGCATTTGTTTTAGCCCTAATAATGAATTTCATGCATTATTGCCTTTAAACCACTGGATTATGTGGTCGGAAGGAAAGCTCCTCACTATGCAGCTATTTTCAACCTCTTTTTGACAGCGGTACCATTTTCGACCGAAGCATTTTACCATGGAGTCTGCAGATGCTTTCCTTCGTGTCCTGGGCACTGTTCTTTCAACGTTATGAACACAGTAAGCGGCATTTTTCATGAAGATACTCCTCTTTACCTTAATGTAGGGGCAGTACTCTCTTTGCAGTCATTTATTATGTAGGTGTATTTCAGTCTCATATCTCCTCTTTATTGGCACTGTTTTTGTGTGGACTGTTATTAGTTACCACTGGTGGCTGAGTTCTCCTTCACTGAATCAAAAGCCTAGCTAATAGGTGTAGCTGGGACAAGGTTCGCACAACTCTCAACATTTAATACATCGTATTACAATGTGGTATTTAACCATCTAGTCATTGTTCAGAATGCAAAAACTTACATCATAGATAATACACGCAATGTCATGTGAAATAATGACCCTGAAAAAAATGTGAGTACTCAGAAGGCTCTAACATGATTTCTTTTTGCAAAAATCATTTCCTTCCATAGTTCATTTACATGAGCACAACTTGCTAAATATTCAAAGGACTCATCGCCTGGGTCCCAAACCTCCTGCTACTTCTTCAAATTCTCGACTTAGGGACATAATTATTCTCTTTCTGCAGCATACTGACTTAATGAGTATTCTTTCCGCTGCAAAATAAGCAGGGCCCTTGCAATGGTCTGACCATAAGGTTTATTTCTCACAGGATGTCTCAAACATAGCGGCTGCCAGACATAAATGCTTCCTCGAATTTCATCCACAACCAAAGTCCATGAACATTTGATACGGCTTAGTCCATCCTTTCAATATTCAAATCACTTATAAGGAGAACTCTTACTCTTTCGCCGATTCATCTCAACTTCAGACATTTCTTCCTCAACATCGTCATGAGGATATAGAAATTGGTGCTGCGGCCAAAACAGAATTGCTGTTCTGATATATTGCTTGTTATTATGCTTAACCTATTGTTTTTTCCTTTTAGGTACTATATTTCCTTTGGGTAATTACTCATTTAGCCTTCTGTTTTCTTTCTTTGTATTTTAATATCAGCTCTGGTAAGGAGTATTGCATCCGTCTTCGTGCCCCCTGCCCTTTTGTCATTATATACTGCTCCTATAGGCTCCCTCCCTTTGTACTTCTTGGTAAGTCTTATATTGTACTATTTGTCCATTTGTTTTTACTTGAATGTTATGTACATCAAATTGTTCTATATTTTTTAATGCCTTCATGTTCTTTTTCAGTGGTAATTTATAGTCTTTTCTAAGTTAATTCATATTTAGGCACTCCGTACTCTCCACATCCACCGGGATGACTCTTTTCTTCATTAGCGTCATTTCTGCAACCCAGGTATTTTTTACTTCCTGTGTTGCCTTCCTGGCTGTCTTTCTTTAGGGGTTTCTTCCCCATTGTTTGTTCTTTTCTCTATCCTCATTTTGTATTTGTTTGCTTTACCCTCTTTGGTTTCTCCAGTGGATACCCATTATGTTTTCACCTAAGTAGTCTATGTATTATTTTGCTGTTATTTTATGACTTCTTTTAAAATGCTGTTCAGAATAACAACATGGAACCTCAAAGGCTTGAAAAATCCTATCAAGCGATAATGGGGCTGGTCTCACCGCTCAAGATTAAAATGCCACTTAGCATTACCTCAAGAGACCCATCTCAGAGGTGCAGATATTGCCAAGCTAAAGAAACAATGGGTGGGTGAGCCTCATTTTTACCTCTCTGTTCTACACAAAAATGGTGTGGTAATTGTGTGTCATAAATGTTTGAATATTTTGCTTGTTTACCAGGAAAATGATGAAGAGGGTATGTGGGTTTTGGTTCAACTAAAAAATGATGATGTAATTTCACAATTATGAATGTTTATGGCCCTACACACCCTGACCCAGCCTTTTGGAGGAATATTTCTCAAAAGATTATGCAATATTCCGCTGCAGGCTTCAATTTGGGAGGAGATTGCAATCAAATCCTGGACCCATTCCTTGATAGACATTCCACCACTAAGTTCCTCCCTCATAAAGCCCACAAAGCTTTTAAGAGCATCATTTCACACAACATTTTATCGGACTCCTGGAGACTAGTCAACCCTACTCTCCAGGAATTTTTCTTCTACTCAGCCCCTCACAATTCCCAAACTCAATTTGACTATTTCTTTCTCAGTAAAAACCTAACCCAGCCCCTAGTTCACTCAGAGATCGGTTCCATTTTGATATCGGACCATGCCCCTGTAAGTACTGACCTGGATATTCTGCTGGATACATCTTTCAAATTTCATTGGTGATTTAATAATAACTTATTATCTAATAAGGTTTTACTTTCTTCTTACACAGCTTTTGTTCACAACTTTTTTGCTACAAACGATACAGAGAAGACCTCATTTTACTCTGTCTGGGATGCCTTTAAGACTGCCTCTGGAGGTTTCATTGTCAGCTATTTTTCTAATAAAAGGAAAGCTATGGAAAAGGAATCTGCTTCCATTTTATCCACCATCAAATAATTAGAACACAAATATTATACCTAAAAAAATAATAAAACTGATTTGGATGTTTTAGTAGCTGCTAAAATTCATTTGAACAAATCCACTACAGACAAAGCATGTGGTACTCTTTTAAAAATTAACGCAAGGTATTATGGGGCAATAATAAAATGGTTTCTCTATTGGCCAATTATCTGAAAGGTAGGAAGCAAAAATAATATAGTAAATCAATTACCAATACATCAGGTGATAACCTATCTCGTGACGACGACATTGCTCGTTGCTTTGCAGATTATTATCAAGCCTTGTATAATCCAGAACATACACCTTCCGAAGAGTCCATTGAATACTTTTTTTTCTCACCCCACAGTGCATAAGTCTACTCACACTGATTTGTCCATGCTTGAACAATCACTTCACATTCAAGAATTATTTATTGCTGTCAAACGCCTTCCTAAGGGTAAAGCGCCTGTCCCAGATGCCTTCACCGTTGAATTCTTTTAATACTTCTCCAAATGATTGTTCCCTAAACTATTTAAACTACTTCAGCACTTCCTCTCATTGAATATTTCCTCTGGTTCCTTCACAGAAGCTATGCTTGTTTCATTCCAAAAAAAGATTGTGATTTATCCCAATGTCAGAATTATCATGCTATAGCCATGATAAATACTGATTGTAAGATATTCTCTAGCATTAGCCCTCCGACTTAATGATCGTATTCCAGATCTTGTAAGCACTGAACAATCGGGGTTTGTTAAAAATAGAAATATAGTTGACAGTTAATGCATCTTTCTTAATATCCTCAGTAAAGCCCCAAAGCTTAATCATTCTATTGCCGCGATAGCTGTAGATGCTGAAAAAGCCTTTGATAGAGTTAACTGGCAATATATGCTCTTTGTTGGCATGATCTAGGCCCTCAATTTCTACAACTAATCTCTTTACTCTACTCTTCACCCAATTCATCTGTCATGGTCAATGGAGTCTAATCTCTTTAACTTCCCCTATATTGAGGTACGCAGTAAGGGTGCCCCTTATCACCCCTGTTATTTATTCTTGCTCTTTAACCCTTTCTGTATTGATTAAAGCACCCTAATGATATCTTTAGCTTCCATTTAAATGATGTGCATATTAAATTTACAGCATACGCAGATTAATTCTTTCTTTATGTTTCCAAGCCAGAATCTTCTCTTCCATCCTTTTTTAAAGAGTTAAAAGTTTATTTGGAGGTATCTGGTTACAAGCTTAATGTGGATAAGTCTGAAGTGTTGCCATTGAACAAGTTTTGTTTCAAACCCTCTTTGCTGGAACCCTGGTAAAATAAAATGCCTGGGGGACTGGTATAGTAATAATCTTACAGACACTTTAAAATCTAATATGGATGTTCTTATTTCCAAAATTAATAAACTCATTAACCTCAATACTATTAAAATGATGCTACTTCCTATTATTAATTTCTATCTTATGATGTTACCTATTAAAACTTCTGGGAAATATTTTGTAGCGATCAACAAGCTTCTATCACGCTTTCTCTGGAATGGGAAACTTTCTCATATATATTTACAACATCTGAGGCTATCCAAATCTCTAGAGGGGTTAATTTCCCTGATTTTACCCTTTATCACAAAACATTAAGCAATGTCAGGGTTCTTTCTATAATCACCCTGGCTCACAATCTAAATTGTGGTATCCATTGGAACTTGCCATGATTTCCCCCTTTTCTCACAAGCACATTCTTTATATGTCCCGTCCTTCTAAATATTGGATACATTCACTTATCTCTCACTCTTGTTCCTTATTCGTGCCATATTTGCCTGCTCATCCATCCTCTTATGAGCACCTCATTCAAAGTCCTATTTTGTATAACAAATGGCTTTTAAAGAAAGGTAAATCAGTGTTTTGGCAAGATTGGTCTAGTAGAGGTTTGCTAACAATCTCTCAATTGCTTCTACATGCTAATTCAGTTCATTCTTTTGAGAATCATTCCCTATCCCATCACTTACCACCTAAGTGTAGGAAACAATATCAGTATTTGCAACCCTTGCTCATGGCCACACTCAATTCCTTTTCATCCTCTCCCTCTTAATATCATGGTTCGCAGATCACCCACAGACCTATAACCACCCCCTCCAAAGCTGTTCTTATTTGTAAAATTGAACTCACCTGGGAATCTGAGTTACAAACTAATTGGTCCAAACTTTTTAGGAGAAAATAAGGGACAAGGTTCACAACACCGCACACCGTGCCAACCTATTATACCCCTGTACATCTTTTTAAACTTAAATTGCTTCAACAAGATATTTGTTGGTGCTGTAAGACAAGTTCTGAAACCTATGTACATATGTTTTTCCAGTGTCTTAAGCAATCTCAATTTTGGGATCAAGTGTGTTCACGTGTAACTGCCAATATGGGTATTGTGTCTCCATTTTCCATAACTGCTTTATTTCTAGGTAGCTTGGGAAATCTCTGGTCTCGTGAGAGAATGCATAAAAAATGAGTAGACCTTATTATTGCAATTGGTTTTCAGGTAATTACCTCTCACTGGAAATCCACTGACACTATTACTCTCCAACAATGGTGGAACTTGGTCTGTCATAACCATCGTTTGGATCAACATAATTCACTGTCTACTTTCCAACTTACTAAACGAGAAGCATTATGGGGACCACTTACTAGATATTTGTCCATACATGTATGCAGCAACTCTAGTTAACTGTAAGGTTATGGTACATTCCTGTTTCTATTAAGGTTGTATATTTACCATGCTATTTTTTTCTCTTTGGTATTGATTTGAATTCACAATGATCAGATTACTTGATCAGGATATACTTTGCTTATTCTCTTCTCCTCGCCTGTTCTCTTTCTCTCACCCTCTTTTCCTTTTCTTTCTTCTCTCTTTCTCTGTCTCATTAACTTTGCAGTATATCTTTGGTCAACTTCTATATGACAAGCATAATTTCCTCTATTTCTGCAGTTGAAAATTGGGCATTATTTATCTTCTTAGTTTTCTAATGTAATATTATTGAAACACTTGTCAAAGTTGTGTGTAATGATTATTTCTCTTAATAAAAAACATTAAACTTAAAAAAAAAGAAAAAAAAAGAATTTGCGATACGAAGCTTAAAAATATGACATTCAAGATCACCAGGGACACAGAAGAGATACTGAAGACATGGGAGTATAAATTAAATCCAGCCTACACATCTCTTCCTACTTTTCAATTTGTAATAACAGGCAGTGCTTAATGTGTAAATAAATAAATAAGTGCCAAGGCCCTCATCAGGAGGCCATTGCAGCTTGCAAAACCCATTTCCCCCTGCCGGCACTACCAATGACAGTACCAACGCAAGTATTAACAGTCACACTCCTACAAGTGTGAAAATTCAGACTTTTCCAGGCCCCAAAGCTATAAGAATGGCTTGGGTGGCAGGTTTTAGTCACTTTTAATGTATATTGATTGAATAAACAATTATTGTTGTGTTCATCTCAAAAGCAGACAAATAGCACCACCAATTAAATGGCAGTGCCAACCACAAGCAACCACCATCTCAAATTAAGCCCTGTTTTCCCTTCTCCAACTTATCCTACCCTTTCATATTTTCCTTTCTACCTCCCAAACCTTCCCCTTTTCCCCTACTCGATTTCCTTTTCTTCACTTCTGTTTTTCAACCTAGCTTCCCTTTCTCTCACCTGACTTATCCTACCCTTTTATACACTCTTTTCTGACTTATCCTACTTTCTTTTCTCATTTTAAAATTTCCTCCTGGTTCATTGGTTCATCCTTCTTTTCCCTTAACACATTCTTCCACCCTTCCCCAATCCTCATTTCTGTCCCCTATCCCCTGTCTCTATTTTTTTCTTTTCTTCGCTTGCCATTCCCAGTCCCTTCTCTTCCCTAAATTATTGCATCCTGTCATAAACTCTCCTCTAGTTCCCTACCTTTCCTTTTCAACCTTTCAATTCTTTCATTCCTACCACTCCTCTTTTTCATCCATTTCCCTTTCTTCCTCTAACCTTACCTTTCATTCCCTTTTCAATTCCTGAGCCTCTTCTTCACTTTATTCTATTCTTTCTAGTCATTCCCTCCCTTTCATTCCCTTCCTTTATCTTGCCTTGATTTGTTAAGGATTTCCCACCTGCCCCACATCCCTCTCTCTGATCCTTTCATTCTGTTGATTTCCCTTGCCGTACCTTTCCTCTCCTGTCTGCCAATTCCTTTCCTTTACTCCCCTCTACTTCTATATTGTCTCCCATCAGTCCCTCCTGCCTCTCAACTCCACTAACTCATCTCCCCTCCCTCATCTACTTTCCCATCATTCCCTTTCTTCCTCTTACCTTGCCTTCTATTCCACTTCCTCATGTCTTTCCTTATTTCATTCTACTGTACCGACCCATCCCTTTGCTTTTCTTGTCTTACCTTGCCCTGTATCACCTCCTTGGCCCTCTAGCTTTTCTTGATTTCTTTCCCCTCCATTCTCATTCCTTTTCTTCACTCTCCTTTCCTAACCTTATACTTTCCATAGCCTCCTCTCTCTGATCCTTCAACTGTGTTGCCTTCCTCTGAATTACATTCTATTCTCCTGCTCTTCATTCCTTCCCTTTCACCTTTCAGTTTACGTACCCTTTCTTCTTCTTTCCTTTCCTTGCCCATCTTTAATATTTCCATTCCCTTCCTGTTCTCCATTCTATACATATTCTCTTTTCTCCCTTCTTTCCTCCTTTCAACTTTCCTTACCCCACATTCCCTGCATTACATTCCCTTTCTATTTCACCTTCCATTTCTTCTAATATCATCCCTTCACTTCCCCTGCTATTGCTTTTCCCTTCCCTTCTCCAATCTACATTTCACCCTTCCCAAACCTTTCCTTTTCCCTACTCTATGTCTATCTTTCTCTTTCCATCTCTTCACTTCCATTCCATTACCTCCCCCCACCTCACATCACACTCCCCCATCTCTTTATTGGCCCCTAACTTACCTCTACTCCACTCTTTCTAATCTTCCCGTTTGCTTTCCTACCCTCCAATGTTCAATTTTTTCTCTTAGCCATTATCTTCATTCAGTTCCCTTCTTCAATCCCCTGTTCCCTCCGCTTCCTTTACTTTTCCTTTCCTCCTATCTGCTTCATTTTCCTTCTCATTGATTTCCAATTCCTTTCCCTTCCCCGTCATTCCAGGCCCTTTCCTTCACTTTCCCAGCCCTTTTCTTTCATCCTTCCCAGTTCCTACTTTGCATTCTCCTGGCCATCCCAAAATATTTTTTTTCTTAACAAATCCCACACCTTTCATAATCGCCCCTCTTGTTCCTTACACATCCCTTTTCCTTCCTCTCTGTCCTGCTTTCCCCTCCCTCCTACCCCTCTTTTTCTTCTGTTTCTTTTTGTCCACTTTTAATTTACCTACCTTTTCTTTATCATTCATTGGCTTTTCCTCTTCTTTTGCTCCAATCCTTTTGTCTTCCCCCTTCTCTCTTACTTTACCTTCAAACCCCCTGATTGCCCTCTGATTCTCTTCCCTTCTCTCTCTCCCCTCTGGTTCTTTAGCATTTACTCTTCCCTGTCCTGTTCTGCCACCCCTTCCCATTCCTATCCCTCCTTTCCATTTCGTACCCATTCTTTTAATTTCCTACTCTGCTTCCTAACATTTCCTCCCATATTCCTGATTTCTGCTGCCCCCCGCTCTAATTCATTTACTTGCCCTCCTTTCCATCCCATCCCAGCTCTCTTCACTTAGCCTTCCTTATCTTTTCTGTCCATTCTCTTGAGCTGATGAGCTGGTGGATTGATTGGGTGCAGACAGGAAACTGAGCACATGTGGTCTGATCATTGACTACTGGTAGAACACTTGGAGGCCTAATGATAAGACGACCACTTTTTCCACACCTCAAGTCATCCTCAAGTTCAAATGTATGTGATTCCGATAAAAAAAATGCTCCTTTCACTTTTCAGGACCTGGTGTACAATGTGCATGATTTAAGAAGTTCAGTCTGGCCTGCTTGAATGTATTGCTGTGCACAGTGGTTCCAGGGAAGACCATATGTTGCAGCTGGAGCAGGTGCTGATGAGAATGCAGGGGGGTGAAACTGACCATAAGAGCAAGTAAATGCCAGACTGGTAGTCTACCTTGCCACCAGGTGAGTAATAGGAAGGTTTGACTGTTGGATACCAAGGTCCAAGTAGTGCAGGACCAAGTTCCCACTCCTCAGATCCTGATGGAAGCTTTATTGGGCCTCCCAGGAACTTTGTGGATAAATAAGGGACCAGAGATGCCCCCTTGTCAGCCCTGACCACTATGAAGCATCCCAGGAAAGTTATCTGAAGTAACCAGTTTCACAATGGTCTTCATGATTTTAAGGTTGCCCTTTGTGAAGTACCTGTGCTGACGGTGACTACTCCCTAGGAAGCAGAACTCAAAAGGCCTTGTTTGGAATGATGTTTGAGGTCAAGACAGGTCATAAAACCATAAAGCACTGATGATGATGATGCATGGTCAGAACCTGAATTAGCTTCAGGGGTCCATTTCACTTCAGGAACCTTGTAGCCTAAGCAGGTTTAATGGTTTGGAAAGCAGATATTTCCTTTTGGTTTACCAAATATAGAGACCGAGCATCTCCAAATGAGGATCTGGGAGGGGTGAACATTCGGATAGGGATGTCACGGCTATGGTCCTATAGAGCATGCACCCCTTCCTCAAATCAAATCAAATCAAATCATGGAATATTTGTTAAGCGCACAAATCACTCGAAAGTCTCATGGCGCTTGCGGACACTCGAAAGATCAGCTTAGTTGGATGTAATTAGATGTCAAACAGCCATGTCTTTAACTTCCTGCGAAAACAGTTGTGGTTAGTGATGATGCGTAGGTGTGGGGGCAGTTTGTTCCAAAAAGCCGGAGCAAGGAAGGAGAAAGATCTCCCTCCGTTTTTGGTAGTACGAATTCTGAGAGATGTGAGAAGTGATTCGTTGCTGGATCTCAGAGTTCTGCAAGGTTGGTACCAACTTAACTTTTTGGCCCAATAGCCCAGACCTCTTCCGTACATATTTTTGTGCGTTAAGCAGAGAATCTTAAAACGTATTCGTTTTCTGACAGGCAACCAATGTAAGAGTCTCAGGTTGGGTGCCGACGGGGATCTTGGCGGAAGATTGAGTACTAGCCTGGCTGCAGTATTTTGCAGAATCTGAAGCCTTGAAAGAAGATCTTCATTTATTGATGCCAACAGAGCATTTCCATAGTCCATACGGTTGATAATCAATCCCTGGACTAAAGGTTTTCTGGCCTCCATCGGAATCCATTTAAAAACTTTGCGTAGATTACGCATGATACCAAAACAGGAACTAATTATCTTATTGATCTGATTTTTCATTGATAATTTATTGTCCATTTGGAATCCTAAATTCTGTACCGTCTGTGTTGGGGTTGGACAGGGGCCGAGGTTTGGACGCCACCAATCATGTGACCAATGTTCATGAGCCTTGCCAAAGAGCATGATCTCGGTTTTACCTCCATTTAATTGAAGGTGATTTGTGCTCATCCACCTGTCAATATGGGACATGCAATCTTTAAAACGTGACTTTTTTCTATTGGATCCTGGCTTTGCTTTCCTCAGTAAAGCACAATAGGTTTTTTATTTCCCTCCAATGAGCCAGAAAATAAGATGGGTCTCGCTGTTAAATAGAATGAACCCTCAGGTCTCCACTCTGAGGTCAAAGGGGCACTCAATTTCATCACTGTTTGAAAAAGTGGCTACTGCCCTCTCTACCCAGGCTTTGTAGAAGTGGTGGTGGCAGCAATGTAATTGTAGTGAAGAGGCAGGCCTGTTTCCCTGTTTACTTTGGAGGGGGATTCCTGTCGGTCTCCCCTGTTAAAAGGTTCTGCCTTAACTTGTGTCTTTCACTCAAATCTGCACGGGTAAGTGAAAGATATATCTGTATTTGTTTGTGGGTGGTGCAGAATGAGTATGGAGCCTGTGTGGCTGGTTACAGTGAGCAACAGAAAATGGAGGATGGCTTTGTGCAAAGCTACACAGATGTCTGTGCACTTGGAAACCTGCACCTTTGTAATCCTTCCCTAACCCCAGTAACCTACTGTAGAGGGTTACAGTATCCTCTGTGTGAGGGTGTCAAATTCCTCCCATTGTTGTTAACCTTAAACCCCAGCATGCAGCCTTCTCCCAAACAATGATACGCATAAATCTGTGGTAGTTTGGAAAACATTGGTTGCAGTTTATTAAAACATTGATTTACAGCATGTGCCCTTTTAAGTCTTTTATTAGAGGCCATAAATCATTTTTGACAGGCCTAGCATAAATCACGTTGATATTTTAATAACCCATTCAGGACCATAAATCATTGGTGACAACCTGCCATAAATCACTTTGACATTTTTATGATGATTAATAAATCTGTAAGCCCATCAATCACTCTCAGCATCATTGTCTTGTCACCCAGTCACTCATAAATCAACTAGCCATAAATCAATCAAAATGTTTGTGAGCAAATTGAGTCTTTGCGCTGGCGTTTCTCCTTTTGTGTGGGGAGTACTCCTTTTAACCCTTGTAGGCTTAACTCACTACCATTGATCATTGGATGCATCCTGCCTTACGGCGGACCATGGCTGCGAGCACTGTGTTTCGTTTACCCCTTCCCGCTGTAAGTTGTCCTGCCACCCGCTGTGTCAGGTATGGTTTCTCCATCAACCTTATGATCCTTTCCGCCATCCTTCTGCTCTTTTACTCACTTCTTCACCACTGCCCAGTCTGCAGCTTTTCTGGGATCTTGTTCTTAGGTGTGGGTGGGTGGGTTTCCTAAGTTTTGTTGCCCGGCCATCCCATTGAAATGTAGGGGTCCCAGCAGAGTAGGCCTACTTTTAAACATCCCAACACCCCTCTGGGGGTGTTTTAAACTTAAACAAGGCCTACCATTGACTGCTTGTGTTAGCACCCTTTTTGGTACATTTGGTGCTCTTTGCCCCCGTT
Source organism: Calotriton arnoldi (assembly GCA_963921515.1). Lineage (NCBI taxonomy): Eukaryota > Metazoa > Chordata > Amphibia > Caudata > Salamandridae > Calotriton > Calotriton arnoldi. The sequence continues at coordinate 41,700 of CAWUFW010024635.1, read as the reverse complement.
TGCCTCCCCTCTCGGTCATGTAGGGGGGCCGTATGCCATTTCCTGTTGGCACATTTTTTACGCCCTTTGCTCTTCTGGGCGTGCCTTTTCCCAGGCCATGGGGGTGTTTCCACTCTGGCCCCTTAAGCCCCCTGCGGGTGCGGGCCTTCGCCCTAAACCCCAGCACGGGCCTATTTCCAAACAATGATACGCATATATCTGTGGTAGTTTGGAAAACATTGGCTGAAGTTTATTAAAATATTGATTTGCAGCATGTGCCCTTTCAAGTCTTTTATTAGGAGCCATAAATCATTCTAGATAGGCCTAGCATAAATCGCGTTGACATTTTTATGACCCATTCGGGGCCATAAATCATTGGTGACAGCCTGCCATAAATCACCATGACTTTTTTATGATGCTCAATAAATCCGTAAAACCATCAATCATGTTCATTCTTATTGCCTTGTCACCCTGTCACTCATAACGCAACTAGCCATAAATCAATCTAAATGTTTATGAGCAAATTGAGTCTTTGCGCTGGCCTTTCTCCTTTTGTGTGGAGGGTACTCCTTTTAATGCTTGTAGGCTTAACTCGCTACCATTGATCGTTGGTTGTATCCTACCTTCCGGCGGACCTGGGCTCCCGGCCGAGGCAGCCTACTTTGAAACACCCCAAAACCCCTCAGGGGGTGCTTTAAACTTAAACACAGCCCACCTTTGGCCGCTTGTGTTTGCCCCCTTCTTGGTACGCTTGGTGCTCTTTGCCCTTCTTTGCCTCTCCGCTTGGCCAGGTGGTGGGGCGCGAGGGCCAGTATCTGTTGGCACTTTTTTGTGTGCCCTTTGTCCTTCTGGGCGTGCGTTTTCCTGGGCATTGGCAGGGTTTCAGCTCCGGCCCCTTAAGCCCCTCTGTGGTTGCGGGCCTTTGCCCTTATTTACCCTGCCAGAGCCCCATCTTCTAGTCTAATCTGCCTTTCAAAGGAGTTGGTCTCCTGTTTGGGTGCAACACACATCAACAGCTGAACTGAACAAATTGCTGAAAAGGGGATGGGAGAGGAGAAAAGGACATATTAGACTAGGGAAGGAGATAAGGAAAGAGAAGATTTGGAAAGGAGAAGGGATGGGAAAGGATGCAGAAGGAATGGCAGGAAAGGAAAAGTTAAATAAAGTAGTGGGGGAGGCGGGAGGAAAGGGAACTGGAGGCATTGAAGCCAAAACAAATAAGAAAAGAAAGGGCAGAGAAGCAGGTGGGAGAGGAGGAGAGGAAAGAGTAAGGTATGGAAGGGGCGGGAGGGGAAGACCAGGCGAGGGGAGGGGAGAAAAGTGAAGGGATCTGGAGGTAGAGGAGGGAGAAGCTGAGAAAGGAGGAGAGGTGACGGGAGAGCAAAGTGTGGAAGAAGAAGGGGCAGGGTTAGAGTAAGAGATAATGAAATAAAAGGAAGGAAGAGAAATGATGGGGTGCTAAGGTTGGACAAAGGGAATGGAAGGGAAACAAAGTTTTGATGACTCTAGTAGGCTGAAGGGAAGGGGAATTAATGGAAGTTAATGAGGAACAGGTGGAAAAGGAATGGAAAAAGGTGGCGGGAAGAGAAATAGAGGGGAGTCGAAGAACGAGAAGAAAATGGCATGGAGGGACAGGAGGGTGGGAAAGAAAACTGGCAAAGGTAAGGGGAAAGGGTAGAGACAGGTAAGGAAGGGTACAGAAAGAGATTTCAAAAAGTAGGAGAAGCAGATTTGCTAAACAAAATGTAAATAAGGGAAGGGCTTAGAGGAAGGCAAATTAAGAGAAGACTAGAAAGGGGAGGTATGTAAGGTAAGAGGGAAGGAAGAAAAAGGATTGAAAAGAAGAAAAGGGATGAAAAGGTAGAATAGCAGGCCAGCAGTAGTATTGGAGGAAAGGCGAGGTTATGGTAGGGAATGGAAAGTGAAGGAGTTGGAAAGGAGAGGGGAGTGAAGTGTAGGAACAGAGAGGTGATCACAAGAAAGGGAGTGCAGGGGTAGAGAGTGGAAGGGAGGGTAAGAACGTGAAGGGATTTAGAGGAAAGGTAGTGAAACAGACAGAGAGGAAGAAATTAAATAGTATTTGAGGAACAGGAAAGAGCTGGGAAGGGGAGTGAAAGGAATAGAAGAAGCATTGAGGAAGAAGGGGCACAACGTAGGATCTGAAGGTAGCAATAGGAAGGGAAGGGAGGGGAAGAGAGAATAGGAAAGGGAACGAGAGGAAAGGAGACAGGAAGGTGAGAGGAAAGGAAGTGAGGTGAGGTGAGTAGAAAAAGTAGGAAAGTGGTGGTAGGGGAAGAGATGTGGTGGAGAGAGGAAAGGAAGGTTTGGGAGAAGAGAAAGTTATAGAAATAAAGGTTGTATGATAGAACAACGCAGAGAAATAGGTCGCAAGCCTTAACCACGCATTTTTTACCACACATTTTTTTACAACGTGTATGTTTTTACAACGGATGCCATTAACACACATTGCTTATTCATTTAAGAACAATGTATTTGTGGGGGGAGACCCCCCACAACCCCCAACTTACCATAAATGCGCTGTAAAGGCATCTGTTGTAAAAACATACACGTTGTAAAAACATGCATGCTTATAAATGCGTGGTAAAGTCACAACGTGGTTAAAACCTCGTTGTAAAGGCTGTTTCCCGAAAATAAAACAGAGGGGGTTGGAGGGAAGGGCTGAGATGGCATTTAGAAGGTAATAGAAGAAAAAGAAGTGGTAGAAAAAGATTAGGGATTTGAAGGAAAGGTTAGGAGCTAATAGTACAAATGGGAAAGATAGAGGAATAGGATAGTATTTAGAGGAGTCTAGCAAGTGAAGCGAATGAGAGATGGGAATGCTAAGGTAAATGAGGAGTGGGTGTGTAATGGAAGGAACGCGACTTGAACAGATAAATGTAAGGAAGGGGGAAGTGCAACGGAGCATAGGGGAGGAAAGCATAGAAGAAGGGAAATAGAAGAGTGCAGGGAAATTGAGGGAAAGGGGTAGAGAAGGGGAGGAAAGGAACTGGTGTACAATGATTGGAAAGGAAAAGTAAATGGAAAGGCACTTGTGTTATGGCAGTGCACTGGAGATGAGCAAAGGAAAGGGTGGAGGTGGTTCTGGGATTTTAGGAGGATTCTTGGTGGACTACAATACATGATGAAGAAATAAAATGTGACGGCAGATGTGGATTTCACATCAGTTTTCATTTAGTTTATTTACTTACATGTGCCAGTTCCCCTCACCGATTGAAGTTTTTCTTTTGAGCCTGGTCAACACATACGGCCCCTGGCCTCTCTGTCTTTTTGAGGCTGCAGCTACTCTCACACCAGTCGTCTTCCGTAGCCATCGTTCAGGTATTCAGTGCTGCAACTCCCTGGTTACAGGCCTTTTATACAGAGCATGTCACTGCTGGAGTGGAAGGGAGCTTTGCCAATTTTTTACCATCTGGACCCAAATTTAATACCTTGCAGTCCCCTTCACGCTACATGAGTTTAAAACAAGTTACCAATTATCATTTTAATCATGTGGTCCTCACACTCCGATGGACCTTTGTAAATTGTTAGGGATTGGCAAAAGATTTGACAGAATCCTAACTTATGAGGACCTAAAAAGAAATAAACCCATTCACAATAACTAAAATAACATTAATAATGACAGACTCTGATTACTTATCAATATGCTTTTATCTAATTTTAGTAATGTGAATGCTCAAGTACAATACAGCTTGAATCATAGATCACCACACAAGAGAACAACAACACAGTAATTCATAATAACATCTCAAAAACCATGTCATGAGAGAGTGGATAGGTGAAAGAGACAAAAGAGTAACGAACATTTGCAAAATAAGATTAATGCAAACTCAGAATAACATACGAACCTGGAAAGCTACTCTCCGGCCAGAAGAGTAAGCTGGGCACCCTCATAAAGGTATGAGGAGCAAAGTCAAAGAGTCAGGATCAGTAGAACAACAGCCAGCCAGTTAGATTAGGAAACAGCAACACAGCTCTCTCCTCTCGCACAGTCAAAAATCAACCCTTCAAAAATCTGCCATCACTAACAATTCTAACACTAGTAATTATACCCTAATTTACTAAAGATCCAACACCTCATGTATCAAAACCTAAAAAACATCCTTGAATCCCATTGGACTAAGCCAGGGAGTGTCTGATCACTCCACTTTCAAGTGCCTAACTTTTCAACAGTTTCTTTGTCTTTAGAGAGCTTTTGTCATTGTCCTTCAGCAGAGGAAACTCCGATAATCTCTTCTGCGGTTTTGCACATTTCTATCTCTCAAATGTTTCAAATTCTCAGCACGAGTGTCCACATACTCCAGTTGGCACGGAAATTCCATTTAATAACATTCATTACTTCCTCCACACAGCCTTGGCCATGGTCAGGAACTTACGAAAGACAAAATACACCTCTCTGCAGCCTACGTTTAGAAAGCAAATCAAACCTAAAAAGACTCTTGATTCCTTCTCTGCAGAACATTAAAATGTGCTCTAGGAAAAACAAATACACATGTGATTATCGTTGTCACTATATTAATATTCTATAATTGCATTGCTTGCATTTCTCTTTACATTACATGAATATACGACGTTACATCGCGGTGTTTACACCGCGATACCTTTACAACGCAGGCATTACAACGCAAGCCGTTACAACGACTTGCATTGGAGGGCGCTGGACTTAGGAATAGTATGATTTACTATTCCAACTCCAGCCTATGTTACAGTAGGGAAGGTGTTGGAATAGTAAATCATACTATTCCTTAGCTTAGAGCGCCATCCAGCGCAAGTCATTATAATGACTTGCGTTGTAATACCCGCGTTGTAAAGGTATTGCAGTGTAAACACCGCGATGTAACCGATGTTTCCCACATTACATACATTATTCAAAACAATTAGTGGAAAAGGAAAATATCATGTCTCTTTTTACCTTATGGCTTCTATCTTTATTTTCTTTGGCTGTTATTTCTGCGTTAATCATGTGCATTTGCGGCCTACTAGAAAAGTACTGGAAATACTAATTTCTTTCCAACACGCATTTGCACAATTTCATCTCCCCATTTTTAGTTCATCACTGTTAAATTTTCACACAACTTTGTTAATAATCCACACAATGAGAAGTTTAATCCGAGCAGGTTTTATTTTCACAAAACCCTGCTCCATCAATCTGCCCCTTGATGGCGACTTAAGCCATCATAAAAATAAAAAAAAATCTGATTGTCATCATGTTATACTACCTAGAAAGCAGTAGTTTTCTTCTGTTTCAACCTAACCCCATCTATGTCCTTTACTATTTCATAGTAATTACCCTTTCTGTCTTACAGGTCTATTTCTTCTCTCTTTCTCTTTCTTGCTCTCCGTTTAGTCTCTAGTGTTTGTTTCTTACAGTTACAACACTTATATATTAATATCAGTGTTAATATCCCTGTAGCAGCAGCAATTATTGGTGTTGGTATTCTACCTAGCAAGCTATTACCAAATGCAGAAAACCAGTTACCCACCGAAGAGAAACCCTTACCAAGTTTCTCCCAAGTACAGTCAACCTTCAGTTCAGATAAATCTTCCCATAAATGTGTAATATTAGTAATATATCCCTCTAGGTTCTTACTTTTGTCAGGGATATATGTGCAATACTGTTTAATTTTCAACATGCTACAGACTCCGACCTCTTTTGCCAATAAATCAAGAGCAAGTCGATTTTGTAAAACCATAGATCTCATAGCCACCATTTCAGTATCAATCATTAAGAACCCACCAGCAGTGTCTGTTGATAAACGATCAACCACTGTGGACAATTTTCTAATTTTATGTGAATTCAAGATTACTCCAGCTGAAAGTATCAATGCTCCAAAAATATCACCCACAATTTCCGCAGCACTAATTCCCCTTTTATTTCTTATTAGTCCACTTTTCTTTTCATTCGTGGATTTCACATCAGTTTTCATTTAGTTTATTTACTTACATGTGCCAGTTCCCCTCACCGATTGAAGTTTTTCTTTTGAGCCTGGTCAACACATACGGCTCCTGGCCTCTCTGTCTTTTTGAGGCTGCAGCTACTCTCACACCAGTCGTCTTCTGTAGCCATCGTTCAGGTATTCAGTGCTGCAACTCCCTGGTTACAGGCCTTTTATACAGAGCACGTCACTGCTGGAGTGGAAGGGAGCTTTGCCAATTTTTTACCATCTGGACCCAAATTTAATACCTTGCAGTCCCCTTCACGCTAATCCTAACTTATGAGGACCTAAAAAGAAATAAACCCATTCACAATAACTTAAATAACATTAATAATGACAGACTCTGATTACTTATCAATATCCTTTTAAATAATTTTAGTAATGTGAATGCTCAAGTACAATACAGCTTGAATCATAGATCACCACACAAGAGAACAACAACACAGTAATTCATAATAACATCTCAAAAACCATGTCATGAGAGAGTGGATAGGTGAAAGAGACAAAAGAGTAACGAACATTTGCAAAATAAGATTAATGCAAATTCAGAATATCATACGAACCAATAGCATGAAATGCTAAGAGTCTGGAAAGCTACTCTCCGGCCGGAAGAGTAAGCTGGGCACCCTCATAAAGGTATGAGGAGCAAAGTCAAAGAGTCAGGATCAGTAGAACAACAGCCAGCCAGTTAGATTAGGAAACAGCAACACAGCTCTCTCCTCTCGCACAGTCAGAAATCAACCCTTCAAAAATCTGCCATCACTAACAATTCTAACACTAGTAATTATACCCTAATTTACTAAAGATCCAACACCTCATGTATCAAAACCTAAAAACATCCTTGAATCCCATTGGACTAAGCCAGGGAGTGTCTGATCACTCCACTTTCAATGTACCTAACTTTTCAACAGTTTCTTTGTCTTTAGAGAGCTTTTGTCATTGTCCTTCAGCAGAGGAAACTCCGATAATCTCTTCTGCGGTTTTGCACATTTCTATCTCTCAAATGTTTCAAATTCTCAGCACGAGTGTCCACATACTCCAGTTGGCACGGAAATTCCATTTAATAACATTCATTACTTCCTCCACACAGCCTTGGCCATGGTCAGGAACTTACGAAGGACAAAATACACCTCTCTGCAGCCTACGTTTAGAAAGCAAATGAAACCTAAAAAGACTCTTGATTCCTTCTCTGCAGAACAGTAAAATGTGCTCTAGGAAAAACAAATACACATGTGATTATCGTTGTCACTATATTAATGTTCTATAATTGCATTGCTTGCATTTCTCTTTGCATTACATGAATATACAACGTTACATTGCGGTGTTTACACCGCAATACCTTTACAACGCAGGCATTACAACGCAAGTCGTTACAACGACTTGCATTGGAGGGCGCTGGACTTAGGAATAGTATGATTTACTATTCCAACCCCAGCCTATGTTACAGTAGGGAAGGTGTTGGAATAGTAAATCATACTATTCCTTAGCTTAGAGCGCCATCCAGCGCAAGTCATTGTAATGACTTGCGTTGTAATACCCGCGTTGTAAAGGTATTGCAGTGTAAACACCGCGATGTAACCGATGTTTCCCACATTACATACATTATTCAAACAATTAGTGGAAAGGATAATATCATGTCTCTTTTTACCTTATGGCTTCTATCTTTATTTTCTTTGGCTGTTATTTCTGCGTTAATCATGTGCATTTGCGGCCTACTAGAAAAGTACTGGAAATACTACTTTCTTTCCGACACGCATTTGCACAATTTCATCTCCCCATTTTTAGTTAATCACTGTTAAATTTTCACACAACTTTGTTAATAATTCACACAATGAGAAGTTTAATCCGAGCAGGTTTTATTTTCACAAAACCCTGCTCCATCAATCTGCCCTTTGATGGCGACTTAAGCCATCATAAAAAAAAAAATCAAATCTGATTGTCATCATGTTATACTACCTAGAAAGCAGTAGTTTTCTTCTGTTTCAACCTAACCCCATCTATGTCCTTTACTATTTCATAGTAATTACCCCTTCTGTCTTACAGCTCTATTTCTTCTCTCTTTCTCTTTCTAGCTCTCCGTTTAGTCTCTAGTGTTTGTTTCTTACAGTTACAACACTTATATATTAATATTAGTGTTAATATCCCTGTAGCAGCAGCAATTATTGGCGTTGGTATTCTACCTAGCAAGCTATTACCAAAAGCAGAAAACCAGTTACCCACCGAACAGAAACCCTTACCAAGTTTCTCCCAAGTACAGTCAACCTTCAGTTCAGATAAATCTTCCCATACATGCGTAATATTAGTAATATATCCGTCTAGGTTCTTACTTTTGTCAGGGATATATGTGCAATACTGTTTAATTTTCAACATGCTACAGACTCCGCCCTCTTTTGCCAATAAATCAAGAGCAAGTCGATTTTGTAAAACCATAGATCTCATATCCACCATTTCAGTATCAATCATTAAGAACCCACCAGCAGTGTCTGTTGATAAACGATCAACCACTGTGGACAATTTTCTAATTTTATGTGAATTCAAGATTACTCCAGCTGAAAGTATCAATGCTCCAAAAATATCACCCACAATTTCCGCAGCACTAATTCCCCTTTTATTTCTTATTAGTCCACTTTTCTTTTCATTCATTCCATGACTTTTATCCATGTGATAAACCTTCGGAAAGACAATCCCCATATAACAACACCCATACTAACGTGCAGGTAACCTATAATAGGCATTCTTACCACACACATAATATATACTAGGGAAAACAGGATCCGTACCACTTTTTATTCCCCAACCCCCTGTAATCAGGAAAGTATGGTCACATTCACTAGAACCAATGAAGTAATTGTTATAGTCAGCTTTTTTTCTAAGTAAGCAAATATTTCCCTTATGATGCCAATCCAGAGTCATTGCAGCATATGACTCACCCTTTTGTAATCAGCTTCTCTAAAAGCCCAAGGAGGTATATGGGACCTTTGCTCAGCAGCCTTTTTTTAGAATTCTGTCTCCTATCGTCCACTAAATTTATGAATTCAATCTGCTCCTGACGCAAACTACAAGTTAAATTAGTACGATGTGCATACACAGTATTTATCATTTTAGTAGTATGGAAGAATTCTCCAAAATATTCAGCGTTTCACGCACTACTCACCATATTCATATTCTATTAATAGGTACTTCAGAAAAGACTAAATCATAATTTGAATAGAAATACTGCAAACAACCTTTTTCATAGAACAAACTTGTTAGTACACTACACGAGACTCCATAAGTTAAAGGAAGCATATGATAGGTCACCCCCTCAGACACTGACGACGGTAATTGCATGCACACATAACAATCTCTTGCATCCATAGTATCCACATATTCATACGATAATTTAGTAACAACATTTAACAAAAAGTCATTAATTGAATTATCTTGCTGTAAATTATCACCAGTTAATCTCTTAATGTTAGTCTGTGAGTCTTCTTTAAGATCTTCCACATCTATTTTCTCACTCACCAAATCATTAGCAATGTTATTCTTAGTAAGATACATAAAATAAGGCACAAAAACAATTAATGTTCACCAAACAAACATCATTAGTGAGACATTTATAAAGCAAGCATTAATACATCTACATTTAAAACTTTGATTTTGATATCTAGTCTCTTGAAATTTAGCATTTGCCATTTTCTAGAAAAATCAAAAAACTAAAACAAAAACTAAAAACTAAAAAAAAATATGTTTAGTGTATCCAAGCACTTCTTAAGCCTTCTTGCTTTTTCTTTTTAAGTAACTTCACAGCCTTTAACTGAATGCCAGCTTAATTTTCTGCACTCTTCAGAGCAGTTCTTTAATCTTCTGCACCCCAATTTTTGACACAGTTAATTTAGGGTGGCTCATAACAGTTCTTGTGACTCGATTCTGCAACAGTCTTTTCCTCACAATGATCTGAGGGTGTAGCTGCTTCAGCCACCACGTATGTCCATTCAGGTGCTGTGTACTTCTTGTTCGGAACTCTTGCTCTTTTCGTTCTCCGAACTGTATCTTCTTCCGAATCACTTTGTTCTGTTTGGCTCAATACTTCTATTATTGTATTTGGAACTTTTTCATTCAGAGTGTATTTTAGTCTGTTCACTCCCTTTGGCCATATGTCTCCTTTTCTTGCCTTTTTCACTTGCACAGAGTCACCAGTTTCAAGACTCAATTCAGAATTTCTCTTGTTTGCTTCTTTTCTTGTTTGCACTTGCTCTTGAATCAAACTCTCTTCTGCATCGGCATTGACAACAGTCTCACGAGACCCAGTAGCTGGTACCCACTTTATTCGACTCTGTTCAGACTCTCTTTCATTTTCTGTCTGGTCTTGATTTCTTTGATCCCTTTCATTCGTTTCTGTTCTTTCAAGTGGACTTGGGCCTCTTCTTGTGTGACTCGCAAGAATCCAATTTGGTAAGCCACCACACTTGTGTCATTGTCACCAGTATTACTTGATACGCCCCATGCCAACGTTGTTCCAAACACGACTTTCTCACGTGTTTCTTCACTAAGACCCACTCTCTAGGACTCAGGTCAAGCGCTTGTTCTGGCTGTGTTGTGGTTGCAACTTCTCCAACCTGATGAAACACAGAATGCACCACATCAGCCAATCCTTTGCAATAATCGAGCACTCAATCGTCAGTTTTATTCATCAGTTGATTTGCTGGAACTATTGGCTGTCTCATTGCTCTGCCCATAATTACTTCATGGGGCGATAATCCAGTCTTTTTATCAGGAATACTTCTCAGACTCATCAGAACTAAAGGTAAAGCATCTTGCCAGTTCAGTGCTGTGGATGCACACACTTTTGAAAGTCTTGACTTAATTGTACCATTTATTTGCTCGACCACACCTGAGGCTTCTGGTCGATACACAATGTAATTTTTGCTAAATTTGCAATGCTGCACAAATCATCCGAATTACTTCATTATTGTGTACCTCTATCGGTTTCTAAAGAGACTGGAAACCCAAATTGTGGTATTATCTCTCTCAGTAGCAATTTAGCAACAGTTAGACTATCATTTCGTCTTGTTGGGTAAGCTTCCACCCAACGAGAGAACAGACAAACCACTACCAACACAAATTTCAATCCATTGCATGGAGGAAGTTCTATGAAATCTGCCTGCAGTCTAGTAAATGGACCTGCTGCTTTTCTAATTCGTCCCCAACTGGCAACGGTTTTCCTCCCTGCATTTTGCTGCTGGCAAGTTATGCACCTCTGGCAAAGACTTTCTGTGATGACCCTGAATTTGGGATTATACCAGGTTGGCTTAAATAACCTAATCATTGCGTCTCTTCCTACATGTGTCAGACCATGGTACATCCTTGCCATTTGCGACAACAGACTGTCTGGCATTATTGGTCTTCCATCAGTGTAAACCCACACTTCATCTTCAGCCCGACATGAACAACCTGCCTTGATCCAAATTTCTTTTTCTTCCTCACTAGCTTCTTCTTGCGATTGCCTAATCTCTTCCCATGTCTACACAGAAGAAAACATCAGATGACAATTTGTATCAGATTTCTGCGTAGCTTTGTTAATCGAAATTGAATTTTGAGCTCAAAATTGTGCAACTTGGTCCACATATCGATTACCGTTTGTTACATAATCGTTTCCAGGATTGTGTACTGAATATTTTACGATTCCAATTTCTTTGGACAATTGTAGTGCAACCAGTAACTCCCTAACGTAGTTACTATTTTTAATTGGTGAACCAGATGATGTCAAAAATCCACGTTGCAACCACAATTGTCCAAAATCATGCACAACCCCAAAACCATATTGACTATCAGTGAAGATGGTTATTCTCAGACTTTTGCCAAATATGCATGCTCTGGTCAATGCAGCCAGCTCAGAAATTTGGGCTGAACTTACTCCTTTCAAGCATGAAGCTTCAAGGACAATACCCACTGTACAGAGTGCATATGAAGCACGCAAGGTACCTTTATCATCTCTCAAGCAAGATCCATCCACAAACATTACGCAATCTGATTCAGGCAATGGTGTGTCTTTTATATCAGGCCTTGGTTTTGTACACAATTCAGTCACATCCAGACAATCATGATAAGCTTCATCCACCACTTCCTCACAACTTGGACTCGGTAACAAAGTAGCTGGATTCAAATTTGTGCATCTCGTCACAGTCACATTCTCCTCTCCCAGAATCACTTTCTCATATCTTTTCAACTGACTACTTGTAAGATGCTGTGTTCAAGTTTGTGTCAACAAAATCTCAACAGAATGTGGCACATACACTCTGAACGAATGTCCCATTATAATCGATTCACTTTGTTCCAAACTCACACAAGTAGCAGCAACTGCTTTCAAACATCCTATTAACGCTGCAGCCACTGGATCTAGTGTTGCAGAAAAATATGCCACTGGACGACGTGCTGTTCCAAGCATTTGTGCTAGAACTGAAAGTGCACAACCATCTCTTTCGCAGCAGAACAAAGCAAAATCCTTGCTGTAATCTGGCATTCCTAATGCAGGTGCTCGACAAAGGCTGTCTCGCAACTCAAAAAATGCCCACATGCATTCTTTATCTAGTTCAATTGGATCGGTCACATCTTTATGTGTCAATCTCTGTAATGGCTTGGCTGTCAGTGAAAAGCCACTGATCCATTGTCTGCAGTATCCAACCATACCCAAGAACATTTGAGCTTTTTTCTACGTTCTGGGTGGATTCATTTGCAAGATCACAGTTATTCGATCTTGTGATACTTTCCTGACTCCTTTCTCAATTTTGTGGCCCAAATATGGAACTTTTTTTTGACAGAATTGCAACTTTGCTGGTTACACTTGATGCCCACCTACTGCTAAATGGTTCAGTAGAGCAATTGTGTCTGTCACACATGCTTCTCTAGTCCTTCTCTAGTCCTTGATGCAACAAGCAAATCATATATGTATTGCACCAAAACTTAGTCTTCTGGCATTACCTGTGATTCTAAGCACTTCTTCAAAATCTGATTGAAGATTGAGGGACTCTCTGTATACCCTTGAGGAACTCGGCACCATGCCAAAACATGGTCTCCGAACCAGAATGCAAACAAATACTGACTATCCGGATGTAAGGGTATTGAGAAAAATGCTTGGCACAAATCAATCACGGTACACCACTCCGCATCACAAGGAATTTGGTAAAGAATCACTGCGGGGTTTGGCACTATCGGGCAACAGGGTACCACTATCTTATTAATCTTCCTTAAATCTTGGACTATTCTATACTTACCACTCGGTTTCTTAAACCCCATAATAGGTGAATTACAAGGACTCCTTAGTATCTCTTTCAAAATGCCTTGTTCAATCCTCAATTCAATTACAGGTGTGACTCCTGCAATGGTCTCAGGACTCATTTTGTATTGGGTCATTTTTGGAAAGTCTGCACCTTGTTTAACAGAAATCTGAATAGGATCAACTCCTTTCATTAGTTCAATGTCTTTCCCTGAAAAGTCCCACACATCATTCAACACTGTGTCCCTCAATTCAACAGGCAAATCCTTCGCTGTAAATAAAGGATACAAATCATTCACTTCTGTCCCTTGCCTCGCCATCATCACCTTGAACACTACATCCTCGTCCTGTGTATGAAATGCTATTCCATCTGGTGTACAATAGATGGTGCAATTCATTGAGCAAAGCAAATCTCTACCTAGCAGGTTAACTGGACTTGTATCACACACTACAAAACAATGCAAGTCTTGAAAGTCTCCAATGTGCTCCTTCATTGGTTTTGTCACTGGAGTTCTGATCAATTGATTTGAAACACCTACGACTTGGATAGTATCTCCCGAGAGGGGTAGGTTAGGGATTTCCACAGTTCTCACAGTGGAATGGGTAGCGCCAGTGTCTACGAGGAATGTAATCACATTACCTTCGACTTCTCCATCCCCAAAAGAACCACACTGATCTACCTCTAGAGAAGCACCAAGCACGCACTCCTCCTCCCCCCTCAGGCACTGTCATTGAGATGTATCTGAATCACTCTCCTGGCATGCAACCAGTATTGTGAAGCCATTTGCACACTTTGATTATTATTAATTCACCCATATGGAAATCCACATTCGTACTGTATCTTTGCACTAGAGCATTCACCATTTCCTTAGGCATCGGGGCTTGTGGTATTTGAACCTGTGTAATCACCTGTTGTGGTTGATTCCTGTTCATTTCAACTTGCATCTGCTGATTAAAATCCTAATTCATTTCATTATTCCCTGAAAAAGCCTTACACTTGCATTTCCAATGTCCCATTTTGCCGCACGCAAAACACGGACATTTCTTTTTCATCTCTTCTTTATAACCTCTACCCCTACCTCTTCCTTGAGTAGAAACACCACCATTCACCATGACACCTTCCATGGTAGAAATTTGACCATTCTGAACATTCTGATTCGGACCCTTTCCTTGAAAACCTGCTTGAGAAAAGTCCACAAAATTACCACCTTTCTGTGCCGCTTTCATCTGAGCCCACATTAATTTCTCTTTTAACTCTTATGTCTCAATTCAATATCATCACTACAATATTTTGCATACCGTAATATTTCATTGACTGTTTATTTTGCCAACAAATCAAATGCCGCTGAATCATATTACTAATCTCTGGTTTCAATCCAAACACAAACTTATATACACAATGTCCCATATCTTTATCAGTAATGTTCTCTAAACCACTATGCTGTTTAAATACCTGTAGAAGCCTTTCATAATAAGCATGCACTGTTTCTTTTGTTTCGTGAGTCGTTCTATCTATTTTTACTCAATCTGTTTCTTCTGGTGAAATCTTTCCCTTCAAATAGGTAATACCTGATTATATTTCGTCATCACTACATCTGATGGTGCTCCAGTCTTTGCATCTCTGGGATATTCTTCTTTTGGCCAGTCTACCGCAATCTTACACTCTACCCACAAATCAGCTGGAACCACAATATCAAACAAATCATCTAAATCCTTCCACAAAACCTTTGAAACCTTCACAAACCTCTTTACTTGTTTGTACCACTCAACTGGTTTTTCTCTCAATCTGAGAAACTCATTTGTAAAAGACAGTATATCCTGCCTTGACCAAGGAATGTGAACATATCCACCTCCTGGTACTTCTCTCATCGGATATATCATTTCAGTCATTGTTGTCTCTGTCCCTGTTTCTCCCACTGGGAACATAGATGAAGCCCCTTGGCTTGCAACCATTTCTTCTTTCTTTTTAGCCCATCTACCTTTCCAACATTCTAATTCACCCCATCGTCTCAATGTATCAATCAACTCTTTGATTTGCAAACGTTTCCTGAAGCATTTAAACTCTCCAAATCCTTGTCACTAAAATCCAATCTATATGCCTTCTGTAAAGCCTTTGATTTTTCTATGTCAACACCATAAGTCTGTGCAACTTCAGCAAATCTCTCATGTAGACTCTTCGCTCTCATTGTAATGTTCTTACACAAAAACAATAACTCTTCTTCCTGATATTTACTCAATCTTACAGAACTAATCGTACCTGCTATCATTTCTTCCAAATCCGCTTTTAATCAACTCACATCCATACTCGTGCAAACTTTATTAGACACCATCCCTCTAACCAATTCATCCAATTCTTCAGGAGACGGCCCTATTGAACCTCCTGATGTAGGTGTCATTTCTCTCCCATTCTGCACTAGTCTCCTTGGTTCTATCTGTACATTACGCTTTGGGGTTTCTACTGTCCTTTCTGAAATATCAATCAATGATCCTGTTTCACTTACTCCAGCACCACCACTAGTCCTATTGTTATTAACAGGCACTGTCAATGCATGCACTTGTGAAATATTCTGGCCCTCACTATACAATGGATCTATGGGACCAATAGTCACGGGAACTGACAAAGCCTCTACATTCAAATTTAGTTGAGTAATCTTCTTTGCTAAATCATGTTTCACCTGACTCACTATATTTGTATTTTTCACTTGACAAGGCAGAGGAACTTCTACTTGAATCAACGGAGCACTTGGTATAATTCTTTCTTGTTCTTCTTAATATGGGGGAGGTCTATTTAGCAATAATTCATCCAACAACTCATCATCTATCTCATTTGGATCAGGATCTGTTTCCACAACATTTTTCTCCTTCTTTATTTTCTACTATAACAACTGGATATAATTCTTCACCTGCCGCTATCACATCTTTCCTCCACTTCTTCATTTGAGCATCCCATTTTGCCTCTGAGTATCTACTCACAGTGTTTCTGTATTTATTCTCAGACCTGTCTCTACCTCTTTTGTATGCCTCATGTTCTCATTCCTCAAGCGCTTCATACTGCACAGGTCTAGGATTTGGTCATAACTCATTCATATGATATCTCAGGTTTTATAAAATCCTCACATTAAAAGTACCATACTCTGGAAACGCCATACTCCCATCTCCTTCTGTATATTTCACCCAATTTTCCAGCCATGTACACGTGTGATATCCTCGTTCTAAGAACATAAAAGAAGCAGGCATACCCTCAGGTGGAACAGGAATTCCCTCTCTAATTGATATAGGCTCATCCTTTCTAAACAAAGTCTTCAACAATGTCACTAACTTCATTTTGTTTCGTTCGCTACGCTAAAAAAAACCAAGCAAAATAAAGAAAAACTCCACCGTATTTCCACAAACGCTATTCGTTCACACTGACCAATACCAGCGCGACTCACACCAACCAACCAATGACAGCACAGCACCCTTTCGTGACGATTCACACTAGCTGACCAATGCCAGCGTCAATGTGACGTCAGTATAACTCCTGCGACTGACCCTCCCTTTTGCAAAAATAATCAGCAGTAAATTAAACAATCTTCTTATGGACAAACAAAATTAGAACATATAAACGAACCTGCTTGTCTGCTCCACTAAGAGAAAATAGATTCAATCACTCTAAGAATTCTTTCGCTACCAGCAGAATATCGACCAGCGTTATTCTACCCTCAAACAAGTGGAAATTCTCGGGACTTCTTCAGCTGCGCTTTCTAAAGGTACCCAAATAAATCTTCACTATACTAACTCCAAAGTTCCCTGTGCAATATTGATAATATGGCTATGACTCAATATTTGCATCAACAGCACACAACGCAATACCACTTAGTGTATGCCTCACTAAGACCTGCCCCTTAGGCTAATATCATCCCGGGATCTTAGGCCACTTCGGACCCGTCTCTCTTAAGGTCAAAGACAGACCACAATATATAACAAAATACAAAATATTAATTACCAAAATTATTAATTCTGTCCTAGTTAATTGCCAATTTAATCAAAATAACAATCAAGTCTGCTACCAAAAACTGCTGGAGCGGAAGGGAGCTTTGCCAATTTTTTACCATCTGGACCCAAATTTAATACCTTGCAGTCCCCTTCACGCTACATGAGTTTAAAACAAGTTACCAATTATCATTTTAATCATGTGGTTCTCACACTCCGATGGACCTTTGTAAGTTGTTAGGGATTGGCAAAAGATTTGACAGAATCCTAACTTATGAGGACCTAAAAAGAAATAAACCCATTCACAATAACTAAAATAACATTAATAACGACAGACTCTGATTACTTATCAATATCTTTTATCTAATTTTAGTAATGTGAATGCTCTTCAAGTACAATACAGCTTGAATCATAGATCACCACACAAGAGAACAACAATACAGTAATTCATAATAACATCTAAAAAACCGTGTCATGAGGGAGTGGATAGGGGAAAGAGACAAAAAAGCAAAGAACATTTGCAAAATACGATTAATGCAAATTCAGAATATCATATGAACCTATAGCACGAAATGCTAACAGTCTGGAAAGCTACTCTCCGGCCGGAAGAGTAAGCTGGGCACCCTCACAAAGGTATGAGGAGCAAAGTCAAAGAGTCAGGATCAGTAGAACAACAGCCAGCCAGTTAGATTAGGAAACAGCAACACGGCTCTCTCCTCTCGCACAGTCAAAAATCAAGCCTGCAAAAATCTGCCATCACTAAACATTCTAACACTAGTAATTATACCCTAATTTACTAAAGATCCAACCCCTCATGTATCAAAACCTAAAAGAAATCTTCGAATCCCATTGGACTAAGCCAGGGGGTGTCTGATCACTCCACTTTCAATGTACCTAACTTTTCAACAGTTCCTCTGTCTTTAGAGAGCTTTTGTCATTGTCCTACAGCAGAGGAAACTCCGATAATCTCTTCTGCGGTTTTGCACATTTCCATCTCTCAAATGTTTCAAATTCTCAGCACAAGTGTCCACATACGCCAGTTGGCACGGAAATTCCATTTAATAACATTCATTACTTCCTCCACACAGCCTTGGAACTTACGAAGGACAAAATACATCTCTATGCAGCCTACGTTTACAAAGCAAATTAAACCAAAAAAAACTCTTGAGGCCTTCTCTGCAGAACAGTAAAATGTGCTCTAGAAAAAACAAATACACATGTGATTATCGTTGTCACTATATTAATGCTATATTAATTGCATTGCTTGCATTTCCTTTACGTTACATGCATTATTCAAACAATTAGTGGAAAGGAAAATATCATGTCTCTTTTTAACTTATGGCTTCTATCATTATTTTCTTTGGCTGTTATTTCTGCATTAATCATGTGCATTTGCGGCCTACTAGAAAAGTACTGGAAATACTCATTTCTTTCCAACACGCATTTGTGGAATTTCATCTCCCCATTTTTTGTTCATCAGTGTTAATTTTCACACAAATTTGTTAATAATCAACACAATGAGAAGTTTGATCCGAGCAGGTTTTATTTTCGCAAAACCCTGCTCCATCATCACAATGGCAACCTTTACACTTGTCATGATGACACCCCTATGGCGTGGATCAGACCATGTACGTACAGGCTAAAAGGGGGAACAGGGCACGACATGCAGAAGATCATGTTTTTGACAAAATTAACTATTAAGTCGCTAAATGTGATCTACACATGAACTTGAGACGAAGATCCTGTGCTACCTGACATGCTGCCTCAACAGTGACATCTCATTGTCTTTTCTGCACCATAAGGCCACCCCTATGGAAGTCCCCTGACCTCGTGACATCACATTCCAGGGACTGTTATGTCACAAGTGTTCCATTACCAAGGATATGGTAACACGGGCAGGCTTTAAAGGCTTTCAAATTAACTTTAGACTTTACATGTTTTCAGTCCATTTTATGAAAAGAATGGAATATTTAATATAATGCTTATTCCTATGATTTGTCTGCACAGTGCTCCTCCAGTTCGATGGCCCTGCCTCATCGAGCTGAATTGAGCTTTGAGCTCCAGCATCCAGGAGCCGCACCCGGGGGATTACACTGAGGCACCTGCCATCCGGGCTGCAAGTAGGGATGCGCCGACTCACTGACAGTCAGCGGGCAAACTAGGTCAGATAAACGGTGTACAACGTCAGCTAGCAGCTCACAGTCTCACAGTATATGTGGCTGGTTACAGTCGAAACACCACAGCCTGGAGCATCGCATGTGTCTGTAGGTTTTTGAAAGTGACTGCCCATCAATCAGGGCTGTAGTACCAGTAAACACAGGAGGGCAAGCACCAATCTTGCATTGTAGACAGGGCTGGCCCTAAATTGCATTGACCGGGACAGCGCCCTGGGCGGAAAAAAAACTTGGTGTTTGTTGTGGGAGCGGGGGATGTTGCGGTGTGATGGCAGGAGGTGTGAGGAATATGGGAGGAGGGCAAGGGGTTGATGGGGTGATAAGAATTACACTGATGTACATTAAGGGCTGATTACAAAGCCTTTAATAGGTCCGATTGAGACCAGGTGGGATGGACAAGCTGCTTTTTGCATGACATTAAGTCAGGCAGCTCCCTGCTGCGCCCCTCGGAATATTGGTGCCCTGGGCCTGGGCCCTACTCTCCCATGCCCAAGGCTGGTCCAGATTGCAGAACCCACTTCCCTGCATTGGTGGCCAGAAGGCCACGTCCATTCTCATATGATTTGTGCAGCCACCCAGGCGGCTGGTCACAGGCATCATGAGCACCATGAAGATGAAAACTAACAATAACATACTTGGACGAGTTGAATGACTATTTTTGAATCCTGAGCGGTGAGAACCTTTCTCCAGAATGCGTTAATCTAACAAGGAATGTGTGGGAACTGGCAAGGCTGTCAAGACAAAATCTGAACAACTGTCCTCCAAGACAACAATGGCGCCAAAGGTCTGTTCAAATCTGTAAATCACTGCTCCAGCTGTCCTATTTCACCAACCTTCCTCTTTACAAAGTAATCTGAAATAGACATGGGACTGACAGCTGTTGCCCAATAGTATACTACCCCTAAAGGCAAATAATTATGACAACATCACCCTCTTCTCAATCATCAAACCACTCCCACCTTAATCCCTTGCACACCTCTTTGCTATTGTCACTTTCTCCCTCTTTGCAGGATTCTTCCCATCCGCGCTAAAAACAGGCCTAACCCTTCCCTTCCTAAGAAAACCAAACCCTTAATTCAGATGAACTTTTAAACCGATGCCACATCATCTGATTCCTTTTCATTGAGAGAGTCCCACACAAGCCAGAAAAATGTCAATACCAATCTGGATTCCCACAATGCACCACTGAAAATCCTATACTCCGGGAGGTCAATATTGCCCTAAGGACTGCCGATAACATCGATCCTTGTCTGCTAGTGCTCCCTTCACTTGTCAGCAGCATTTGATAGCACTGGCCATCTGCCATTGTAAGAAACCCTTACTCTTCATCAGCAGGCTGACAATACTCAACTTTATCTCAATGTTTGTTCGGCCACTAATATTCGTAAGTTCAGGTCATGCCAGGACACCATTCGAACATGGATGTCCACTGTTTACGTTAAATTCAATGCAACCAAAACTTTTGACGGCTCTCCCCATCACCAACTTTAGGCTTAACATTATCTGGAGGGCCTACCACCATGCCTCTCAACCTGTGAAACCCCCCTGGCCTTTTACACTGAATCAAGCCCTTCCTTCGTGGATCATGAGACAGAAAGGACAGACAACCAGAGTCCAAATCAGCCTACTGTGCTTAATCAAGCACTTCTTCAAACAAAGTAGCTTCTGTTTGCTGTCCAGGCTGACGTTCACTCACATGGACCAGTGGCATGCCTTGCTAATGGGCCTTTCAAACGTTGTTTATTTTTCTTTTAAAATGTAGTCACTTGTTAACGCTAGCACCACTGCAAGAGGCAAAACACTGTACTTTATGGTGACCGGTCACTCCATTCTGCTGCTATAACATTGCACTCCACACCGCTCTTCCACTTCCTCTCCATTTTCCATCCATTACACACACTGACTGTTCTTTAACTCCCACACAGCTTTTGCAGTGCACGTCAACATGGAATGCCACTGGTTGGATCTAGTCCATTGGCATGTGCCATGATCTTTGGTTGGATTTCATGCCCTTGGTCCCAGAGTAGGAGTACGCAGGACACACATCCTAAAATAAGGGGGGACTTACCAAATTAGGCAGTATGCAAGTGACAACACAGTGCGTGTCATCGCACGTGGCATCACAGGAAGTGACGTCAAGAACCATGACCTGTACATTGATTTACACACTTGTGTGATTTATTGTCAATGTATAATATGTGTATGTGATTTAAAGCACTCTGACACCCTACATTGGGATGAGTAGCGCTATAAAGGAAATAAAAGAAATTAGAGGCATCTAAATTATTAGCCGTCTAAATGCTCGTACAGACCGGCACATCTGATATTCTTAAGGTGCATGCATACCTCTAATATACCATGACTGAACAAAGTGACAAAGAGAAAGGCTTGCCTCCAAATTGTAGTTTTTCCTAAGTACTTGTGCAGTGATAATCTGTATGCCTTTGTTTACTCTACTTTGCATTGGCGTCTAGGTGTTAGGCTCTAAATATCTCCCAGCCAGGATCAAACTGGAACAAAAGGAGGACTGATGGCCCCTTAACTTTGGCCTTTGTCTTGGGACCAAAATGTAAAGCCAACTCGCCGCTTGCATGGTGCTGCTCTGAACGGAAAGTAGACAATGTGCAGGCTCTGCTGAATGTGTCCCGGTGTCTGAAAATTCCATGGGACAAGTTCAGCATATTACAGTGGGATCCCAACTTCTTGGCAGGGGAGACAGCGTCCATCCTGTGAAAATAGTGGGTGGACACCGTCTGCCCACTTGTACCCCAGACGTGTACCATGGAAGTACCGCACATTGACACCCATTAAAAGATCACCTACAGACGACCGACATGATGCTGAATTCACAGATGATCCTTGTAAATAGCGGTGCCTCCACACACATACACAGCACACAGAGCTCCGACCTCACAGTATCATGGGTCAGGGAGGAGGTGAGTGTTGTCACTCAGAAGAGGAACGGGGGAACTGCAGGTTAGAGCCATTTAGCTCAGATGTGGGATTGGTTAATGGCTGCTCATTCACAAGGACTTAAGATCAGGGCAAGCATTAGGAGTCCTTTCAGGAGGCAGAAGTTGGGGTGTGAGAAGGAAAATGCAGGTGGCCTGTGCTTAATTTGTGAAATAGTAAGTGCCAGGGCGCTTGTAAGGAGGCCTCTGCAGCTTGCACCACCCATTACCCCTGCCAGCACTGCCAGTGGCAGTACCAACACAACTACTAACCATCACACTACTACAAGTGTGACAATTCAGACTATTCCCTGCCCCAAAGCTACACGAATGGCTTGGGCGGGAGGTATTAGTCATTTTTAATGAGCATTGACTTAATAAACAACTGTTTTTGTGTTCATCTCTAAACTAGACAAACAGCGCCACCATCTGGCACACTGTTATAAGTGCGGTGTTGATAATTCAGTGCCGGTGCCAGCACTGGAAACCACCGGCTCAAATTAAGCACTGACACAACACCTTTATTATAGATTCCTCTCAGTATTGCACTGGACATAATGAAGTGAGGAATACTTGATGAAAGAGGGTAAACCCCTAACCTTTTACCAAATACAACCAAACTCGGCTGAGAACATTTTGATTGTTACTTACTTTGCAAACTTAAAGCCTCCATTTAAAAGTAAAACTCTTGAACAAGACACCTGTGTTGTAGATAGCATTATCAGCAAAGGCCACTTAGCTTCTGGCATCTACAAAATGGTAAACTGCACTTGGCCATGTCGAAACAGCTTCAAGGCTGGTCACTAGATATTATGAAATTTAAGGAAACATGCTCTGAGAACATTTGAACCAATAACTTTGCCATTCTTTTAGAACAAAATTGAGTTATTCTCTCAAAAGAGATTGCACTTAATCCACCACACAAGTTTGGCCCGCACAAACTACTTAGGGTAGGCTTAAATGACGCAGAAATATTCTGGGACTCTGGATGCTCAGATGACTCATAACACATATGAGGATTCAGTGTCCAACCCTTCACCTCCTCTGCTTACAGACAACTCTGTCAGATCATCAATATTAAGATGGCCACAAAGCCTAAATGTCGAAAGTCCAAACCAACAAAGTTTCAGACTGCAGATATGAATTAGGATAGATAACAAGACTCTTAAGGTGTCAAGATAAATATGTTGTTTGTACTTCTCTACTTCAACCCTCTTTTACCTCTCCTTTGTTTGCAAATTTCATAAAAAGTCTGAAACTGCATCACTGCACCACTCCACTCTACACCTTTCTGTTCTACACTACTCCACTCTACTCTGTGCCAATGCACTCTACCTCACAATACTCGACTATGCACCACTGCACTCTTCGCCACTGCACTCTGGTCCACTCCATGCCACTCCACTCTATGCCACCCTACTTTGCAACACTGCACTCTACACCACCTTACTCAAAACCAATGAACTCTACGCTAGTCTATTCTGCACCACTGCACTCTACGCCACTGCATTCTACACCACTCTACACCATTGTACTCTGTCACTGCACTCTATGCCACCCTGTTCTACTCTGCATCACTGTACTCAATGCCACTGCTCTCTTCGCCAATCTACTCTGCACCACTGCACTCTATGCCAATGCACTCCACGCTACTCTACTAAACACCACTGCACTCTACGACAGTATACTCTGCAAAACTGCACTCTCTGCCACTCTTCTTTTTGCAACTCTACTCTATGCCACTGCACTTTACGCCACTGAACTCTATGCCACTCTACTCTGCATCGCTCCACTCTATGCCAATCCACTCTAATCTACACTGCACCACTGCACTCTGCGACCCTCTACTGTATACCACTGCACTCTATGCCACTCTATTCCACTCTGCACCACTCCAATCTACGCCACTCCACACTACACCACTCTATTCTACACTGCTGCACTCTGCCACTTCACTCTACACCAATGTGCACTACATGACTTTACTCAAGACCAATACACTCTATGCAACTGCACTCTATGCCTGTCTACTCTGCACCATTGCACTGTACGCCACTATACTGCACTCTACACCACTCTACTCTACACCATTGCACTCTATGTCACTTTACTCTGTATCCCACTACACCACTGCACTCAACACAAATGCACTCCACGCCTTTCTACTCTGCAACACTGCACTCTACAACACTACTCTGCAGGCCTGCACTCTATGCCACTCTAATCTACTTTGCACCACTGCACTCTGACACTGCACTCTACGCTACTCACCTCTACACCTCTCTACTCTACTCTGCACCACTCTACTTTATGCCAGTACACTATACCGCAATCTCATATATATGCACTACTGCACTATTTACCACTGCACTCTACAGCACTACACCACTCCAGTCGAGGCCAATCCACTCTGCACCAATGCACTCTACGGCCTACTCTATACCACTCCACTCTACCATGCCCTGCCCCACTCCACTCTATTTTCCAGAAACAATGGTCGCTCACAACAAAAAAAGCTTAAAACAAATTCATATAGAGATACAATGATGTCTATATTTATCTGTCCAACTGGACATGATCATTTAATGTGAGCAATTAAAAGAACAACATACAAGTGGGACCATATACAACATAATAGAAGAACTCAGGCATTTAGAGTAGCAAGGCCAGAAACGCGATTCAATAGTTAGGCCAATGAAAATACATTACGTCACCATAGCACATAGAGATAAGGAGTATAAGATTGTGTCAAGGTGCGAGAAGTCGACGATGTTTCTATCCCTTTAACAAAATACTGGGATCATCTTCAGGACATGTCAATTGGTGCTTGAGACAGATGCCTGTTAAAGTGTGGAAAAGAAAAAGTGAGATCAAAAAAAGGGGTAAAAGAAGGGGGACGAGAAAGAGAAGGGAGAAAAAAGGGGAAGAGAATACATTATTAAAATAGGTAGGGAAAGATAATCAATTACTCGTTATCAATGAGGCATTCACAGGTGAAAGTCATGCTCAGTAAGCTTATACAGTCTCAGAACGGCTCTAGCAAGTATAGAGAGGGACAATCTCATATAGCTCAAAATTAATCTGGTGCTAGAAAAGAGCCATTGGAAGTGAGGCATGCTTAAGAATTGGCATGCTCATTGTTAATCTTAGTGTGTGTTTGACACAGGCAATTTCGGGTAGAAAGGCATAAACCGTAAGTGAAGCATGCACTTGCACTCGGCATGCTCAGTGATGTGAAATGATGGTACAGCGAGCTTAACCGGTTTAGGTGAAACGAATGAGTCATTAAATTCAGATAGTGCTGAAGTGAATGCCAATAGTAAGGACTGACCACTGAAGGGTAGTGGACCCAGTCAACAGCGGAGAGTAGGTGGAAAAGCCTGACATGGGCACTCTCGATGGATCTCGTAAAGGAAAAGTATGGTCATGCGGTACTGACTTGAACATTTAGAGGTATTGTGCTAAAAAATAAATGGATTACAAACTCTGAGGAGGTCTCTAGTGACAAGAATTGTCGGGCACGGTCAAGGGAATGAGCTGTGGTCGGGGCAAAAAAGCGATGGCTCACAGGAGATGGAGCCAACACTGTGGGGGGTTAACAAGGATAGTTAGAAAATCGCGTAACTGGTGAGAGTCCAAGTGAATGGCGAGCACGAGAAGGATTGAGGTTAGAGGGGTCAAATTACCTTGGCGTGATGACGTAGCTAAGGTGTGTCCGGGTAAAGTGCTCTGTATCAGTTGTGAAGTGGTGCAGCTATATTGGAATGGGGCAGTGGAAGTCAGTGATCGGGGGGAAAATAAACATAGAGATGTATTGGATAGTGAAAAAAAGGCATTAAAGATACCATAGTTGGTGCTAAATAGAGAAGTATAAGAAAATAACATTGGATAGTAGTATAAAATGAGAAACAATGTTAGTAATGCATCAAACCATGGACCCATAAAAGTGTAAGTCACAGCATGAAAAAATGAAAATAAGGATCATTAAAAATAAGAGCATTTTGGAAACGTGTTACTCGCGAAATTGTGGAAGTAAGGACTGTGGAAAGGCACTGATTAAACAAACAATCCGGTATAGGAGAGCATACACATATGTAACAGTTGTGGTAGTCCTATATGGAGGGCACATATTAGGAAAACATTGATTGAAGAAATCATAAGGTATAGGAGTGTATATACATTTGTAACAGTCGTGGTAATCCTAAATGGAGGGCATATATTAGAGGTCCTAATGGGGTCCGACTATTCATTTTAACCCAGTGTATAGACTTTTGGTGAGGTAAATCCATTTAAGTTCCTCCTTGTTAAGGATTTGGTTGATGTCTGCACCTCTGGGTGGTTGTTTAACCACACTGATGACCTGCCAATGGATGTCGTCCTCTGTATGTCCCTTCAAGGAGAAGTGGTCCACCAGTGCAGCGGAGACGACTTCAATGTTGGCAGATGCATATCCGTACCTTTTGAGTCGTTTGTCCAATGTAGATCAAGTTACAGGGACAAAAAAAGGGCATAAATCACATTGGGAGTGTTACAATTAGAAAACTGTTCCAGAGAAATTCTAATGGTATCAAATACAAATTCTTTGCTTTCAATAGTGAACTGACATGCAACACAATTACCACATTTAGAATGCCCGACTAGTGTGGAGAGACCCCAGAAGTCATTGAGTGTCTGTGTTGTTTTCTTTGGTGGGAGACTGGCTCTGACCAAATGGTCTTTAATGTTCCTATTCTTGCGCAATGCAAAAAGGGGACGTTCCAGATTGAAATCACCAGCATTTAATGCTGGCCAGTGTCTAGGATACATTTTCTCACTTTATTAGATATGGGTGAGAAAGTTGTCACGCATACTAATCGGTTAGTGGTGTCCTTTATTGTCGTTGGTGTAAGTAGTGTGTCACGTGGGCAATACCAGGCTCTTTTGATTGATCTGCGCACTAGTTTGCGTGGGTATCCTATGGACAGCAGTCTGTCAGCCAGAATGTTGGCTTCACGAAAATAGTCCTCTTTAAATGAACATTTTCTTCTGATATGGAGAAATTGTGAGAATGGTAGTGAATCCCGCAGGGCATGTGGGTGATGACTGCCAAATAATAATAGGGTATTTCTCTCTGTGGGTTTCCTGTAGAGAGAGGTAAATAGTTCACCCTTTATGTGTCTGATCATTAAATCTAGAAAGGCAATTTCTGTCCTGCTGTATGTTAACGTGAATCTTGACTCAGTGCAGCTAGTATTAAGCCATTCGAGGAAACTCATTAATGACCCTTGGCAACTATGTCAAATTAGAAAAATATCATCTGTGTAGCATTTCCAGGTGGCTATGCTGTCTAGGTATCGTTTAATAGGGGTCAACATTCTTGTGGTCTCAAGGTCGTCCATGTAGAGTATCGCAAAATTTGGGGCAAAAACAGCTCCCATCGATGTACCCGTGACCTGCTGGTAAAATTGGCCATCGAAAGAGAAGAAATTACGTGTTAAGCATAAGGTTGATAGCTGTAGGATGAATGATGTGGGGACTGCATGTGAGCGTGTTCTGCAGTTGAGTATATTCCCAATGACTGTCAGACCTTCTGTTTGGGGAATATTAGTGTAGAGTGATTCTACGTCCAAAGTACAGAGAATGTCTGTGTCAGGATTGAAAGGGAAATGTTCAACTTGGTTGATCATATCCATGCTGTCCCTGATGTAACAGCGAGTTTTGGGTACATAGTCTTTTATCAAGAAATTAACATATTGTCCAAGGGTTTCCAAAATGGAACCACATCCTGAGACAACTGGCTATCCCGGGGAAGTTTTGGTGTTCTTATGCACTTTGGGAAGGGTGTAAATAACAGGTGTTCTGGGAGATTTGGTGTTAAGAAACAAACATTTATTTTGGGTCAGGTAACCTGCTGTTTTGCCTTCCTCTGTAATGTTTAAGATAAGGTTTTGAATTTTGTGTTTTGGATCTGTTTACAGTTTCTGATAATGGTTGGTGTTGGATAATTGTCTCAGAATCTACGTTTTGTATGGGTCAATATCCTGGACCACAATGCCACCACCTTTATCGGTTGGTTTAATGACCAGGGTGTGATTTGATTTCAAACTAGCGAGGGCCTGTTTTTCTTGTAGTGGGAGACTGTAGGGGATAAAGGTCGGTGTTAGTTCAACTCTATGCCACTTCACTCTACTCTGAAATAATCTACTCTGTCACTGCACTCTATGCCACTGCACTCTGCGCCACTCTACTTCAGTCTGCGCATCTCCACTTTTCCCTACTGCATTCTAAGCTGCATCACTCTATACCACTGCACACTATGCCACTATACGCCACTGCACTCTACACCGCTACTATGTACCACCCCACTCTTCCCTGCACCACTCCACTCTGACCTGCACCACTCCACTTCACTCTACTGTGAAACAATCTACTCTATGCCACTGCATTCTATGCCACTCTACACCACTCCACTCTAAGCCACTGCAATCAGCACTGCACTACTCTACTCTATGCCATTGCGTTCTACGCCACTATTCTATGCCACTGCATTCTAATCTGCACCGCTGTACTCTACCCTGCACCACTCCACTCTACTAAGAAACAATCTACTCTACGCCACTACACCTCTAGGCTCAGATTTCACTCATACAAAACTAGTCAAATTTAGCTGTTATAGTTACCTGAGCTAACTATAACCTACTCCCCTGCAATGCACTGCTAATGACCTCACATATTACATCTCTCATGACATGGTCAGTGACGTCACTGATGACATCAGTAATGACATCTCAAATGGCATCACTGATGACATCATCCAGTGAGTGTGTTTCGTAAACCTTTCTGCGACTTAAAGATATACACTAAGCTACAGCATAAGTAAAATTACTATTCTTTCTGTACTAGTAATTAGTCAATATATTTGTAACATATCTCATCTGAGTGGCTATGTGCCTGTCTGTATCAGTGTGTGCCTGAGTGGCTGTATGGGCGGTGTGTGAGTGTCTGTATGGATGAGTTAGTGGTTGTGTGAGGAGCTGTATGGCTGAGTAAGTGGCTGTGTGAGTGGCTGTATTGGAGAGTGAGTGGGCATGTGAGTGGCTGTATGGGTGAGTTAGTGGCTGTGTGAGTGGGTGTGTGAGTGGCAGTATGGGTGACTGAGTGGCTGTATGGTTGAGGGAGTGAGTATATGAGTGGCTGAATGGTTGAGTGAGTAGCTGTTTGAGTTGGTGTATAGGTAAGTGAGTGGATGTTAGTGGCTGTATTGGAGAGTGCGAGTCTGTGTGAGTGGCTGTAAGTGTGAGTGAGTGGGTGTGTTAGTGGTTGTGTGGATATGTGAAAGGGTATGTAAGTGGTTCTGTGTATGTGTGAGTGACTGGCTGTATGGGTGAGTAAGTGACTGGATGGGAAAGTGAGTTGGTGTGTGAGTGGCTGTATTGGTAAATAAGTGGGTGGGTGAGTAGCTGGATCAGTGAATGAGTAGCTGTATGGTTGAGTGTGTGTGTGTGTAAGTACTTGTATGGGTGAGTGAGTGGCTGTGTGAGTTTCAGTATGAGTGATTGAGTCGCTGTGTGAGTGGCTGGAAGGGTGAGTGAGTGGGTTTGTGAGTGGTTGTATGGGTCTGTCAATGATTATGTGAGTGGTTGTGTGGTTATGTGAGTGGGTTTATGTGAGGTTGTAAGGGTGTGTGAGTGGGTGTGTGAGTGAGTCTGTGGATTATGTCATCAGTGATGTCGTTTGAGATGTCATCAGTGATGTCATTGACCATGTCATGAGTGATGTAATATATGAGGTCATAAGCAGTGCATTGCCGGGGTGTAAGTTATAGTTAGCTCAGGTAACTATACCTGCTGAATTTCACTGGTTTTGTACGAATGAAATATGCGCCTAACTATAATGTACCAGTAGCCTTTGCTTTTTTCAGTGAATTTCTATGTTTTTAATGTTATTTCCTAACTATAACGTCCCTATAACCTTTTGTTTTTTAGCGAATTTCTAACATTTTTTAAAATTTTATTTCCTAACTGTAACTTGTAACCTTTGAGAGTGGTTGTGTGAGTGGCTGTATAGGTCGGTGAGTAGATGTGTGAGTGTCTGTAATGGTCTGTGAGTGTGTGTTAGTTGGTTTTGTGGGTGTGTGAGTGGCTGTATGGATCTGTGAGTGGGTATGTGAGCAACTATATGAGTTGGTGAATGGGTGTGTGAGTGGCTGTATGGATCTATAAGTGGGTGTGTCAGTGGCTGTATTGATCTGTAAATAGGTGTGTGAATAGCTCTATGGATCTGTTAGTGGGTGTGTGAGTAGCTGTATGGGTGTGTGAGTGGGTTTGTGAGCAGTTTTCTGGGCATGTTAGTGGTTGTATGGGTGAATGATTGGTTATGTGTAGTGTGAGTGGGTGTGTGAGTGGCTGTATGGGTCTGTGAGTGGCTGTGTTAGTGGTTTTCTATGCCCTCTAACCCTGGGGATCTTACAGTAGAACCGGAGTACGGATGTGTGGGGGCTCACTACCCCCGCTGCATTACGCTGCATTCCGCTGCACCTAAGAGGCTGGGTAATTCAGCGACTCGTGAAACTTGGATATATATAAATAAATATATATATATCTATATATATATATATATATATATATATATATATATATATATATATCCTGAATATCCTGACCCATCCAAATTAGTACTGCAGTCTAATGCATTTGAACTCCAAATTCAAGTCGTTTAGGTTTGTGAACAGCATTTTGAAGTCTTTAATAGCATTACTGTAGTGCTACTAAATGTACTTTGTGGATAGGCCCCTGTCTTTTCTAAGTAGTGGTCCTTGAACATGTAAGTTTACTACTTAGCAGTAAATGTGGGAGGCACCACAGGGAATGGCTGGAAAAAAGGGCATACTTACACATAATCGGAGGGATTTAGGGAGGAATAAGGAGGGATTTAGGGAGTAATAAGGAAGGATTTAGAGAGGGCTAGTGAGGGGTTTCGGGAGGCACATGCACTCACCCACAAAAGAGTAAGCCCATTGCTATTTACAAACTGCACTCCTAAAGTTACTACAGCCAAAAAGGGACCCAAAATAGTAGTACATTACTCCAGCTAAAAACTTTAATAAGTCTAGCACCACACATGTCCAACCACTGGTACTGCAAAATCCTCCTATAGAAAATAATAGTGATGGGGAAAATCCCACAGGAAATAATGTTAAATTAAATTAAATTAATTAAAATATTTAAAAAAGAAATACATCTAATTTAATGTTATAGAAAAATAAAAAATATATTTATGATTTAACTAAAAAATATTTAAAAACCTTTTTGAATGTATAAGTGAATGTAACATTAATTTTTATTAAAATAGAATTAAACTACTTTTAATTAATGATATACATTACTTAAAAAATTATTCATGTTTGGTAAAAATATTTTTCGCTTTACGTGGGAATTTATATTTTAATTCCAGAAACATACTTTTTCATTTAATTTAATACATTTAAATTATTTAAAGATTAAATTCAAAATTCATTTAACAGTGCTATAGCATTTTCATTATTTTGTTCTCCATCTAAAATATAGATAATAAGTTGCAAACACAAACCTAAACAGAGATGTCCCGGGGTATTTTAGAATCCTCCTCAGTTCAGAAAAGGCTTCCCCCTTGTCTGTCTGAGGTTTGTTGAGCACCTAACAGTTACCAAGGATCTATCCAAATTGTTGATTTCTGAAACATTGTAAGTAACGGTGAGAGAAACAGAGGTAGTGGAACTCGAGACAGTAGATATATCAGAAAACATGCACCACACTCTTGTCAGCAAGGAGATTTCCAAAATCACACTAGTGGTCAGGGCAGACCCTGTTCCAGATTTACTAACATTTTGCGTTATGGTTGCACCACTTTTTGGTGCTGCCATGACACAAAATGCTAGTCAAGATTTCCAAAGTCATTCAAGGGCTAGTTTGTGTCACTTTGCATGTCTGTGTTACATTGCACAACATCGGGCAGGCGTAACATTGGTGGAGCATGAGTGTTCCCATACATCCACCCATGTATTTTGATGCACACCCAGATTTACTAAAGGCAGTAAACGTAGTTTTGCACCAAAATGTTGCGCCTACCCAAGAGAGGCGTAATCAGGAGAAATATCTTAATTTCTCCTCCTTACTCCCGCTTCCCTTGTGTGCTACATTCTGCATCACACAAAGTAAGAGGAATGTGGATTAAATTTTAAAGACAGTTTTTTGTGCAGGAAGGTGCCCATTCCTGCACAAAAACAATCCTGCCCATAATGCAGGTGCCCTTGGGTCATGGCACAAGGGTCCCAGAACTGGTGCTAGCAGCCACAAGTGTGCCAGCTGAAGAGACAGCTTAGCAGTGCCATATCTTTGTGAATATGGCAATGTTCAGCTCTCTCGAATTAATGCAACTCAGTGCAGCAACCTGAATGCTAACATTTACTAAATCTGCCCCCTGTGCACACACTGAAGTATTCTATTCATGGATTGAGCTAGAAGATGCTGATGCAGCAGAGCTATTTACAAAATATGCAATAGCAGATCCTCCAAACCACTATGATTTAATGTCTTTATTGAGGTGTCATTCCGCTACATGGAGCATACAACTGTATTTCAAGGGAGATTACATAAGTGATGCAAACAGTACTCACAGGTCCTTGGACCTTGCCAGGGCAAACATGGCTCACCTTAGCCACATCAACACCTCCAGATAGGGATCATATTCCCCAATAATACCTATAAATATAGATAGCCAAGACAGTGTGAACTCCACCAGCGAAGCACTTAGATCTTTGATACTGATCAGGCACTTATAAACACACAAGCTATTGCAATTAATCCCCAAATTATTAATGCATTAGTCAGATATTGTCCAGCTAAATGAAATGAAGTCCTGCTTTGGGTGGCCAGGAGACTTACCAGCTGGAAGCTGCGTATCCTCACTCAACTCTACCGGATAGATACTGTATATTGAACATGTGCCTTCCAATGGAAATGGTACCAAATCCATGACAGTGCCAACTATGTTAAAGTATATTTGTTTCCTTGTACATCAACATGCATGATAGCTGTATTTTCTTAGGTCCTGATCCAGAAACAGAAGGAACATGGTGCTTCACCTGCAATGGACCTAGGCATGAAATTACCAGCTAACATTAATACCTTAGCTGAAATTATTCTGGGAAATGTTAACAGTGATGTGGTTCTGTTGGTCATTCACCAAAGATATGCTACAATTTCACAGGACAAGAAAGAAGGGGAGTTACTAAAGATTATCTCTCAAGTTTATGCCTCCATGGGAACACCATCGGTACACATAAATCTGAATTAAAACTCAGATTAGAAAATCACAAAGTAAAGACCCCAAGAAGAGGGTGCAAAAATCCAGAGAGGATTTAGTGAAAAGAAAACCCAATATTACTGTAGAAACGAAGATCAAGGATGGTGTAACTTGAGCGCAAGGAGGTAAATTAGGGCTCCAGAGAGATATTAATCTTCTGATCAACATTATTCTTATTTTTCACTGTATCATGGAAATGGAGAGGACCACTTTTCACAAGGACCTGACAAGTAACAGACCTATCTGCATGGGAGACGGGACAGCTGGGGATTCGGACCACCTAATCAGCACTTTCACAAGAGGTAGCCTCGGCCAGAAAACATGATACCCTGTAGAAAGACGGTCCTATTGAGCAGTGGGGAGTGAGCAGTACCCATCCTAGACAGTGCAATGAAATAATAATAGCCCTTCTGAAGGTCAACTCTTCCTGAACATGGAGGGAACTGAGGATTTTATTCTGGTAGAAATACTGAACGGGCAAAGTTTGGATTAAATTTGAAGGGGATATTGAGTGGATGAGCTCATTAATTTTTTGGAGTCAATTGACTCATTCATATGTTATAATACTTGTCATATTGGAGCTTTTTTCATCTTTAATGCCCCAGTCACTAAAGAGTAAACCACAAAATGGGCATTACTAATGGCTATAATAATTAAGTGGAATAGTACAAAAACGATATCCAGCAATCTAGAGGCCAAACAGGAACTCAAACGAATTTTAGATGAACTACATTATCAAGGAACAATCACCCCATGCCCAACTACCATGAACACCCCAGATTTCCCAGCATTTAAACAAGATAAATCTGATAAAATTAGTATTGGGTTATTGCAGATTGAACCGACATTTGAGAGAACCAGTGCAGCATTACAAGAGTAACTCCAGGGTAGAAGAATAGCCCAGGAGTATTCACAGCCCGAATAATCAGATTATTGCAAGATGATTGAGTATTGCCTCCTATATTTAGGATATAGATATATCTGCAGGACCAAGGGATGTGATTGTCTGGTAGAAACATGAAGAGAAATGTTGTGGCAGCCATTTTAGGACTCTGGGACTGTACTGAAAATAAAGATAAAACAAATATAAGGGGGCAGGGGAGGGGGTACCCTGACTCCCTGGCCCTTTTGTGATTGGAGGTCCCTGAGGGTCAAAGGGAAAAAATATTACATATATATAATTTATAGTTAGGTTCACAAATTACACAAACAAAACCATAGAAATTCAGCAGATAGAGTTACCTTAGGGCACGTGTTATAGTTTCTTGAGATAACTCTAATTATGACTGATGAATTTCTATGGTTTTGTGTGTGCAAATTGCGAACTCAAATATAACGTCACTGAAACCTTTGTTTTTATACTGAATTTCTAAGGTTTTTTAAAGTCTATTTCCTAACTATACTGTTCGGATAACCTTTGTTTTTTTCAGTGAATTTCTAAAGTTTTTTTTAATGCAGTGGGGGGTTGGCCACAGGGCCTGGCCTGGGGCATGCAGCCAACCCCACGCAATATATACACACACACACATATATATACATGGGGGGAAGGGTATGCCCAGACGTGGGTCTCATGTTCACTACACCACTGGATTCAAGCTAGCCTGGCTGATGAAGGGTGATGCCCCGAAACCGGTCCCAGGATGCTTGTTTCCGGTCCAGGGAGGACCTGGCCTGGCAGTTCGGGCTGGACTGTTCCCACAAGGAACAGGGTCAAGACTGATTTGCATATGGCTGGGTCCAAACTGTGGTGGTGTGGTGAGCAGAAGAATGATGTATTTAACCCAGATCTTTGTGACTAGGGGTGAATGTTTGCATTGCCCAGCATTCTGTCCATCAATTGCTTCTTTTGCATATGTCGCCCTAAGTGGGAAGGGTATACCCAGATGTGGGTCCCATGCTCACTACACCACTGGATTCAATCTAGCCTGGCTGATGAATGGTGATGCCCCGAAACCGGTCCAAGGATGCTTGTTTCCGGTCCAGGGAGGACCTGGCCTGGCAGTTCGGGCTGACTGTTCCCACAAGGAACAGGGTCAAGACTGATTTGCATATGGCTGGGTCCAAACTGGGGTGGTGTGGTGAGCAAAAGAATGATGGATTTAACCCAGATCCTTGAGACAGGGGGTGAATGTTTGCATTGTCCAGCATTCCGTCCATCAATTGTTTCTTTTGCATATGTCGCCCTAAGTGGGAAGGGTATGCCCAGACGTGGGTCCCGTGCTCACTACACCACTGGATTCAAGCTAGCCTGGCTGATGAAGGGTGATGCCCTGAAACCGGTCCCAGGATGCTTGTTTCCGGTCCAGGGAGGACCTGGCCTGGCAGTTCGGGCTGGACTGTTCCCACAAGGAACAGGGTCAAGACTGATTTGCATATGGCTGGGTCCAAACTGGGGTGGTGTGGTGAGCAAAAGAATGATGGATTTAACCCAGATCCTTGTGACTGGGCGTGGATATTTGCTTTGTCCAGCATTCCGTCCATCAATTGTTTCTTTTGCATATGTCGCCCTAAGTGGGAAGGGTATGCCCAGACGTGGCTCCCATGCTCACTACACCACTGGATTTAAGCTAGCCTGGCTGATGAAGGGTGATGCCCCAAAACCGGTCCCAGGATGCTTGTTTCCGGTCCAGGGAGGATCTGGCCTGGCAGTTCGGGCTGGACTTTTCCCACAATGAACAGGATCAAGACTGATTTGCATATGGCTGGGTCAGAAACTGGGGTGGTGTGAAGAGCAGAAGAATGATGGATTTAACCCAGATCCTTGTGACCGGGGGTGAATGTTTGCATTGTCCAGCATTCCGTCCATCAATTGTTTCTTTTGCATATGTATATATATATATATATATATATATATATTCACTGAAAAACCGTAGGTTTCAGGCACGTTATAGTTACAAATTAGCATTTTAAAACCTTTGAAATTCACTGAAAAAACCATAGGTTTCAGACACGTTATAGTTAGAAATTAGCATTTAAAAAACCTTTGAAATTCACTGAAAAAACCATAGGTTTTAGGGACAGTTATAGTTAGTTGGACATTGCACTCGTACAAAACCCGTGAAATTCCCCCGTTATAGTTAGTTCAGCTAACTATAACTCGCGCCCCGCAATGCACTGCTGATGACGTCACATATTACATCACTCATGACATGGTCAGTGACATCACTGATGACATCACTGATGACATCTCAAATGACATCACTGATGACATCATCCAGTGACTGTGTGTTTCTGTAAAGTTTAAATATGTTTAATATATATAGGGAAAGGCGTATTGAAGAATGAGTGGGTGTATAAGTGTCTGAATGGATGATTTAGTACGTGCGTGACTGACTCTACAAGTGAGTGATTAAACGTATCTTACTGAATGCATGGGTTAGTGACTAAACTGTGTGAATGTCTGTATCCGTCTGTTGGTGTGTAAGTGGATGCATGGATTTGCTAATAGCTACATGAGTGTCTATATGGGTTATTGATTGGTTCTATGAGTATCTGTGTGGGTGCCTGAGTGTTTGTGTGGATGGGGTGTGTGCGACTGTGCATAGATGTGTGAGTGGGTGATTCACTGGGTGGATGGTTTCAAGAGTGCATCTGTGATAGACTGTATGGGTGAGTAAGTGTGTGTAAGAGTGTGTTAGTGAGTGAATGTATGTCCCAGTGGTACATGTGTGAGTAACTACATATGTGAAAGGCAGTATATATGTGTATTGGAGTATATAAATAGCTATAAGCGAGAGTGAGTGATTGTGATAGTGGCTGTATGGATGAGTGTGTGCTTGTATCAGTGATTGTATAAGAGCGTAACAATGTGCTAGTATTTGTATGATTAAGTGAGCTGGTGTGTGTATAACTGTATAGGTGAGTAAATGGCAGTGTGTTTAATTATCTGCATGACTGACTAGGTGTGTGAGTACCTCTATGGATGAGTGGCGGTGTTTGAGTGTCTATATAGGAGTAAGAGTGCATATGATAGTCCTGTACTGAGTGACCATAAGTATGAGTGACTGTACGGGTGAGTGAGTGGATGTGTGTGTGTAGACCTAAGAATCAGTGAGTGGGTATGTAGTTATTGGTGTTGGAGTGTCTATGGTTTTGCGAATGGCACTCTGTAATTTAGATTGGGTGTATCAAAGGTTATATTAGGGTGTGAGGAGCTGCATCAGATTATCACGTGGATGATGTCATCAGTGATGTCATTTGAGATGTCATCAGTGATGTCATCAGTGATGTCACTGACCATGTCATGAGTGATGTAATATGTGACGTCATCAGCAGTGCATTGCGGGGCGCGAGTTATAGTTAGCTGAACTAACTATAACGGGGGAATTTCACGGGTTTTGTACGAGTGCAATGTCCAACTAACTATAACTGTCCCTAAAACCTATGGTTTTTTCAGTGAATTTCAAAGGTTTTTTAAATGCTAATTTCTAACTATAACGTGTCTGAAACCTATGGTTTTTTCAGTGAATTTCAAAGGTTTTTAAAATGCTAATTTGTAACTATAACGTGCCTGAAACCTACGGTTTTTTCAGTGAATTTCAAAGGTTTTTTAAATGACAATTTTTAAATGTATTAATTTTTATATTAATTTTTTTCATACTGATTTACTACATTTTTAAAAACAATTTCTTTTACATATTTTATTTTTTAAATTACATTGTAATTACATTATACATTACATTACAAAAAATACTTTCTCAGAATGAATTACTTTAGTTTAAATACTTTGCACATAGGCAATAGACTTTTAAGTACAGTAGTTACAGTTGTTGCAATGGGCAACACATTTTCAAACACAATGCAACATTCAGCTCAATGTGAATTTCTAGTTAAATGCAATTAGTTACTTTATGGATTACTTTTCTAACCACAGGACTGGATCCTAGATTCAGTCCTGGTACATCTCCTGTAAACAGTTGAGTAAAAGCGTTTTGGTTACAGTCGTGATTTTTAAGGAATATTATTGTATTTTAAAAGTTGACACTTAGAAACTTTTTCTCATAGAATCACCAATGTTATCCTATGGAAGGAAATTCACTTAGCAGGTAAAAACTGTTATCGTTACTTTTTCTTACTCAGTGTTGGATCCTGGATCCAGCACTGGTGCATCTCCTGTAAACAGTTGAAAGAATGCGTTTAAGTCATACAGGCGATTTTTAAGGAATATTTGTAGTTTGTGAAATTCGACACTTTGAAACTTTTCTGCTGAAAACCAGACAATGGATTCCTATGGAAGAAAATATAAGTTACTGGTAAGTACGGTTAAAATTACTTTTCAGGACCAGTACTGGGCTGAAAGATACAGCACTGAGGTCTCTCCTTATAACAGGTGAGTAAATCGGAATTCGTATTTCGGCTGATTTTAGAGGAATATTTGTATGTTTCAAAAATCAACACTTAGAAACTTTTTCAGCAAAAAGCAGGCAATGATATCCTATGGAAGGAAATTCAAGTTACTGGTAAGTACGGTTAAAATTACTTTTGAGGATCAGTACTGGGCTGAAAGATGCAGCACTGAGGTCTCTCCTGATAACAGATGAGTAAATCGGAATTTGTATTTCGGCTGATTTTAGATGAATATTTTAAAGTTCCAAAACTCCACACTTAGAAGAATTTCCAAGTGAAACCAGTCAATGTTAGCCTATGGAAGGAAATTCAAGTTACCGGTAAGTACGGTTAAAATTACTTTTCAGGACCAGTACTGGGCTGAAAGATACAGCACTGAGGTCTCTCCTGATAACAGGTGAGTAAATCGGAATTCGTATTTCGGCTGATTTTAGATGAATATTTTAAAGTTCCAAAACTCCACACTTAGAAGAATTTCCAAGTGAAACCAGTCAATGTTAGCCTATGGAAGGAAATTCAAGTTACTGGTAAGTACGGTTAAAATTACTTTTCAGGACCAGTACTGGG
Organism: Calotriton arnoldi; assembly: GCA_963921515.1. NCBI lineage: Eukaryota > Metazoa > Chordata > Amphibia > Caudata > Salamandridae > Calotriton > Calotriton arnoldi. The sequence continues at coordinate 2,177 of CAWUFW010024635.1, read as the reverse complement.
CTGAAAGATGCAGCACTGAGGTCTCTCCTGATAACAGGTGAGTAAATCAGAATTCGGATTTCGGCTGATTTTAGAGGAATATTTGTATGTTTCAAAAATCAACACTTAGAAACTTTTTCAGCAAAAAGCAGGCAATGATATCCTATGGAAGGAAATTCAAGTTACTGGTAAGTACGGTTAAAATTACTTTTGAGGATCAGTACTGGGCTGAAAGATGCAGCACTGAGGTCTCTCCTGATAACAGGTGAGTAAATCGGAATTCGTATTTCGGCTGATTTTAGAGGAATATTTTAAAGTTCCAAAACTCCACACTTAGAAGAATTTCCAAGTGAAACCAGTCAATGTTAGCCTATGAAGGAAATTCAAGTTACCGGTAAGTACGGTTAAAATTACTTTTGAGGATCAGTACTGGGCTGAAAGATGCAGCACTGAGGTCTCTCCTGATAACAGGTGAGTAAATCGGAATTCGTATTTCGGCTGATTTTAGAGGAATATTTTAAAGTTCCAAAACTCCACACTTAGAAGAATTTCCAAGTGAAACCAGTCAATGTTAGCCTATGGAAGGAAATTCAAGTTACTGGTAAGTACGGTTAAAATTACTTTTCAGGACCAGTACTGGGCTGAAAGATGCAGCACTGAGGTCTCTCCTGATAACAGGTGAGTAAATCAGAATTCGGATTTCGGCTGATTTTAGAGGAATATTTGTATGTTTCAAAAATCAACACTTAGAAACTTTTTCAGCAAAAAGCAGGCAATGATATCCTATGGAAGGAAATTCAAGTTACTGGTAAGTACGGTTAAAATTACTTTTGAGGATCAGTACTGGGCTGAAAGATGCAGCACTGAGGTCTCTCCTGATAACAGGTGAGTAAATCGGAATTCGTATTTCGGCTGATTTTAGAGGAATATTTTAAAGTTCCAAAACTCCACACTTAGAAGAATTTCCAAGTGAAACCAGTCAATGTTAGCCTATGAAGGAAATTCAAGTTACCGGTAAGTACGGTTAAAATTACTTTTCAGGACCAGTACTGGGCTGAAAGATGCAGCACTGAGGTCTCTCCTGATAACAGGTGAGTAAATCAGAATTCGGATTTCGGCTGATTTTAGAGGAATATTTGTATGTTTCAAAAATCAACACTTAGAAACTTTTTCAGCAAAAAGCAGGCAATGATATCCTATGGAAGGAAATTCAAGTTACTGGTAAGTACGGTTAAAATTACTTTTGAGGATCAGTACTGGGCTGAAAGATGCAGCACTGAGGTCTCTCCTGATAACAGGTGAGTAAATCGGAATTCGTATTTCGGCTGATTTTAGAGGAATATTTTAAAGTTCCAAAACTCCACACTTAGAAGAATTTCCAAGTGAAACCAGTCAATGTTAGCCTATGGAAGGAAATTCAAGTTACTGGTAAGTACGGTTAAAATTACTTTTCAGGACCAGTACTGGGCTGAAAGATACAGCACTGAGGTCTCTCCTGATAACAGGTGAGTAAATCAGAATTCGTATTTCGGCTGATTTTAGAGGAATATTTGCACAATGGTGAAGGGAGGGGCGGGGCCTGAGGTGACATCTGTGCAAACGCGCCCCGTGGCGCGTTTTAAGTTGGGGGATTAAGTCCCCTTGAATCATGAGGGTCCCTACGGGCCAACTAGCCCACCAGGAACCTCCAGTATGCGCCAGGGCTGCGTTGCAGAGACATGTACAGAGGCCACACCCCTTTTACACCTCTCTGCAACGCAGCTCTGTGGCGCTTTCTGGACGTACCTGTTGGGCTAGTTGGCCCCCAGGGACCCTCAGGATTGAAGAGGATTTAATTCCCCATCTTAAAACGCGCCACGGGGCCTGTTTGCACACATGTCACCTGAAGCCCCGCCCCTCCCTTCACCACTGTGCAAACGCGCCCCGTGGCGCGTTTTAAGTCGGGGGATTAACTCCCTTGAATCCTGAGGGTCCCTGGGGTGCAACTAGCCCACCATATACCTCCAAAAGCGCCATAGAGCTGCGTTGCAGAGAGGTGTAAAAGGGGCGTGGCCTCTGTACACCTCTCTGCAAGGCAGCTCCCTGGCGCATACTGGAGGTTCCTGGTGGGCTAGTTGGCCCCAGGGACCCCCAGTATTCAAGGGGAATTCGTTCCTCCTCTGCAAACGCGCCAGGGGCGCGTTTGCAGAGTGGTGAAG